>CAUYLG010031031.1:0-64526 GCA_963573385.1 Cacajao melanocephalus | reverse complement strand
TTCCTTCCTGTCTCCATTGTTAAACACAATTATTGGCATAATAGAGGTTTTTAATACCCATTTTTAGACTGCATTCTAGCCTGGGCAGTAGAACAAGAATCCTGTTGTCTCTCCCTCTTTTTCTTCCTCTTTCTTTCTCTCGTACATTCTTTTTTTTTTCTTTCTTTCACTCTCACTTTCTTTCCTCTCTTTTCCTTTCTTTCAAAAAAAAAATCTACATTTTAATCTTATTTGGTACTGTGTATTGCATGGTGGAGTTTAAGAGATTGCTAAGGTTACAATAGATTATATACCTTTTTTTCCTTTGTTTATGTGG
Source organism: Cacajao melanocephalus (assembly GCA_963573385.1). NCBI lineage: Eukaryota > Metazoa > Chordata > Mammalia > Primates > Pitheciidae > Cacajao > Cacajao melanocephalus. Next base: position 64,210 of record CAUYLG010031031.1, on the reverse strand, counting down.
TCTTTCACTTTGTCAAAGAAAAAAATTTACATTGATCTGCTCTGTATTGTCATGCCGATTGCTGTTTAGTATGTTGTTTTTATAAATTCCTTTCCATTTAAGTTGTAGATTGTTCTAGTTTAGATTTTCTATAAGCATAAAACCCCACAAGACTGCAATTTCATATGTCTTAGCTTGTCCAGAAACTTTTAACCCACTTTCTGGCTTATGGAATATCACCTTGACCTTCTCCGTTCCTTTGGGTTTGTGTTTGATCTGATAGTCTGAACTTGCAGAAATGTCAACAATTTTCTTTTAATTAATATCCTTATCAGAGGTGACATTCTATCACCCTCATTTATAAGTCTTATTAGTAATTTCCCCAGCAGTGTTCCTAAGAAAGAAAAATGACCTATCAATTCTATTGATACCTTTTTTTGAGTTTCATGCAAGTTCAAAAGAAAATATCCATTTTGTGGGATAAATGTTGTGACAAAATCAGCTTATAATTTCTGTGGCTGAAGTTTGACCCAGGAGTTCAGGAAGTTCATTGTTTGCATTTTGAATTGTTCCCAAACAGCTGCATTTGATCACAACCTGAGGTCGTCTGTTCTGGCATTTCACCTGTGCTATGTCAAACTGGGTCAGTATTCATTGGTGGCTCTGCAGTGGAGATTTCTGACAAATTCTGTCATTTGTTTGCCCTACAGGAAGGTTCTTTTATGCATGGTGAACCTATATCTTTTGCTCTTTCTGCTGCAAGATTTTCAACTTGAAAAAGTCACTGTGGTGCTGTTTTATTCCATTCCTGCCTTTATTAGCAGAGTACCCTAGTCACTGAACAACTCCAGCTAGTATTTTGACAATGCCTTTGTGTTGGGGAAGAGTTCTTTTAGATGATTTGTATGCTTTTATCCTATCAACATCTAATATATCTGGTGCTTTAATACTTAAAGAAATGTTCTGTGCCCTGTTTCATATCATCTCAGTTACCTTGTAACATTCATTCCCATGTTTTAAACTTTTCAATGGCCATTTTTACTTTGGTTCCTCAAACCAGCTATGCTTCCTGCCACCATAGGGCCTTTGAATATAGTGGTACCTTTTCCTGGAATATTCTTCTTCTTAATTCCTTCTTCCTTTCATTGAGTTAATGAATACTAATCTGTCAAATCCAAGTTGAAGCATCACCTGCTATGAAGTACATCAGGTACTTCTGTTATATTCTCTGAAAGGACCATATTAGTTATCTTCAAATCCGCATTCATTTATTGTATGATTATTTAATATTTAACTCTCCTTCTATACCATAAACTCCATGAGAATGAGTGAATGGTTCCTAAATTATACATATGGAAACTAGGCTTAGAAAACTTAAATAGCTTGACAGAGGTCCTACAGTAACTGAGTAGCAGAGATAGAACTTGAACCTAGGTCTTTTATTTCCTAGTTTTGTGATTTTTCTATTAAACACAGTTGATCTATACTTCTAAGTTAAATCTAATTTTTAATATCTCTTCCATCTTAAAGTAGTTTTTTTATTTTTTTCCTTGTAGGTGACCAGGATAACTGTGATCCACACCTTGAGTGTAGTTGCAGCTTCAAAGTAAATGATACAAAGTAAGTGATAGGTGTACGAGGGCTCTTCACAAGTTCATAGAAAATGTGTTTTATGAAAAAACTATGCATGAATTTTATATTTTTTGCGCCAAAATAAATTTGTACTAATTTATTATAACGTGTCTGAACAGCACCTAGTTTGAGACACTAAGAAGGAAAAGACACCCATTTGAAAAGAGCCCTATCAGAGCAACATGAACGTCAAATTTATGATGAAGCTTGGGTGGGAGAATGGTGAAATCATTGACGCTTTACCAAAAGGTTATGGAGACAGTGCCCTAAAGAAATCAGCAGTTCATAAATGGATGACTTGTTTTAAGAAGAGACAAGATGATTTTGAAGATGAAGCCTGCAGTAACAGGACATTCATATCAGCTTGCAAGAAAAAATTCACCTTGTTCATACCCTCATTGAAGAGGACCAAGGATTAACAACATGAAGAATAGTATACACTATAGATAACCCACTTCATTCAGTTTACACAATTCTGACTGAAAAATTAAAGTTGAACAAGCTTTCTATTGGATGGGTGCCAAAACTGTTGTGCTCAGATCAGCTGCAGACAAGGGCAGAGCTTTCAATGGAAATTTTAAACAAGTGGGATCAAGATCCTGGAGCATTTCTTTGAAGAATTGTAACAGGAAATGAAACATGGTTTTACTGATATGATCCTGAAGATAAAGCACATTCATAACAATGGCTACAGGGAGGTAGAAGTGGTCCAGTCAAAGCAAAATCAGAACTGTCAAGAGCAGAGGTCATGGCAGTAGTTCTTTGGATGCTCAAGGCATTTTGCTTGTTGACTTTCTGGAGGATGAAAGAATGATAACATCTGCTTATTATGAGTGTTTTGAGAAAGTTAGCCAAAGCTTTAGCACAGCAATACCTGGGAAAACTTCACCAGAGGGACCTTCTCCACCACAGCAGCGCTCCTGCTCATACTTCTCATAAAACAAGGGAGATTTTGCAAGAGTTTCAATGGGAACTCATTAGGTATCCACCTTACAGTCCTGATTTGGCTTCTTCTGACTTCCTTTTGTTTTCTAATCTTAAGAAATCTTTAAAAGACACTCATTTTTCTTTTATTAATAATGTAAAAAGAATGTAAGGACATGGTTAACTTCCCAGGACCCTCAGTCCTTTAGGGCTGAGTAAATGACTAGTATCATTACTTACAAAAATGTCTTGAATTTGATGGCATTTATGTAGAGAAATAAAGTTTATATATTTTATTTTTATCTTTTAATTCCATTTTTCCAGAAAAAAATGGTTTTAGATTTGTTACATGGGTTTATTATGTGTTGCTGAGGTTTGAGGTCTGAATGATCCCATTGCCCAGTTAGTGACCATAGTACCCCATAATTTTGTGTCCCTTTGCTTACTTTCTTCTTTTCCCCATCTAGTAGTTCCTGGTTTCTATTGTTGCCATTTTTATGTCCATGAGTACCCAGTTTTTAGCCCCTACTTATACGTGAGAAAATGCAGTATTTGGTTTTACGTTCCTACGTTAATTCGCTTAGGATAATGGCTTCCAGCTGTATCCATATTGCTACAAAGGACATTATTTCATTCTTTGTTATGGCTATGTAGTATTTAATGGTATATATGTACTACATATTCTTTATCCCAGGGGTCACCAGCCCTTGGGCCACAGACTGGTACCAGTTCATGGGCTGTTAGGAACCAGGCTGCACAGCAGGAGGTGAGCGGTGGGCAGATGAGCATTACCACCTGAGCTCTGCCTCTTGTCAGATCAGCCATGGCATTAGATTCTCATAGTAGTGCAAACCCTGTTGTGAACTGCACATGAGAGGGACCTAGGTTGCATGTTCCTTATGAGAAACTAATGCTTGGTGATCTGAGGTGGGACAGTTTCATCTTGAAACCATCTCTTCACCTCCCCTCCCCACCTCCATCTGTGGAAAAATTGTCTTCCACAAAACCAGTCCCTGGTGTCAAAAAGGTTGGGGACCATTGCTTTATCTGATCCACTGCTGATGGGAACCTAGGTTGATTCCATGTCTTTGCTATTGTGAATAGGGCTGTGATGAACATACGAATGCTTGTGTCTTTTTGGTAGAACAATTTATTTTCTTTTGGATATGTAGCCAGTAATTGGATTGCTGGTTTGAATGTTTTAAATTTTAAGTGCAGTTCTAAGTTTTCTTATAAATCTCCAAGTTGCTTTCCACAGTGGATGAAGTAATGTACATTCCCACCGACAATGTGTAAGCATTCTTTTTTTCTCCACAGCCTCACCAGCATATGTTGTTTTATGATTTTTTAGTAATAGCCATCCTGACTGGTGTGAGATGGTATATCTTTTTTGGTTTTGGTTTGCATTTCTCTGATAATTAGTGATGTTGAGCATTTTTTCATATGTTTGTTGGCCACTTGTATGTCTTCTTTTGAGATGTCTTTTGACCACTTTTTAATGATGTTATTATTATTTTTTTGCTTGTTGAATTAAGTTCTTTATAGAGTCTGGATATTAGATCTTCGTCAGATATATAGAATGAGAATATTTTCTCCCATTTTTTCGGTTGTCTGTTTACTCTGTTGATAATTTCTTTTCTTGTGCAGAAGCCCTTTAGTTTAATTAGGTTTCACTTGCTAATTTTCATTTTTATTACAATTGCTTTGAGGACTTAGTCAGATTCTTTCCCAAGGCTGATGTTCAAAATTGTATTTTCTAGGTTTGCCTTTAGGATTCTTATATTTAAAACTTTAGGTCTTACATTTAAATCTTTAATCCTTCTTGAATTAATTTTTGTGTATGGTTAAAGGTAGGAGTCCAGTTTCATTCTTCTGCATATGGCTAGCCAGTTATTCCAGCACATTTTATTGAATGGGGGGTCTTTTTACTATTGCTTACTTTTGTTGATTTTGTTGAAGATTAGATGGCTGTAGGAGTGCAGTTTCATTTCTGGGTTGTCTTATCTGTTTCAATGGTCTGTGTGTCTGTTTTTGTACCAGTACCATACTGTTTTGGTTATTAAAGCCTTACGGTTTAGTTTGAAGTTGGGTAATGTGATACCTCTGACTTCATTCTTTCTGCTGAGGATTCTGCAAAATTTTTGAAGTCTTCTTTTGTATCAGTGTGACTGCACATATGTGGATGGAAGAAGGAAATGGAAATTAACCTTCTTCAAAAGTCTTTTCCTTTTAATGTGTTTCAGTTTCAGAGATGTGGATTGGGCTGTGGAGGATATCATAAAGAAATTCATTGGATTGGGGGCTGTTGGATGTTTAGCCCGAACTCTAAGATCTAAGGAGTGTTACACTCAGCCCAGATATTATTAAATGTTTGTCATCCTGAATTTTCTACTCATTAGCTGTGAGATTTTATGTAGGTCCCTTTGCCTCTGTGGTCTCATTTTCCTGTCTAATAAATGGTGTGTGTTGGGCCTGGAGATGACTGTAGAATTATTGACCGGACTTCTGATTTTAAGTGTATAAAAAGGACTCATTCCCTTTTCCCTCAGATTCTTTGCTTAGTGAACTAGAATGTGCTAGTGACTTGGGGATCTATGATAGAAAATTACTCTATTATGTAATTCAGTTCTTCCAAGAGTTCAGAGGGACTGGCCCCACTTGTCTTTGGATTATAGCAGTTTATGGGTCTCGTTTTAGGCCATATCTCATAAGACAGGATTGAATGCCTGATGTATTTATTTCTGGCTAGAATTATGAAACGTGAGTACTAGTAGGGACTTTGTGAGTCAGTAAATACAGCCACTTATTTTATCTATGAAGACAACTGAAGCTCAGAGAGGGAAAACGGAGAACTGGAACCCATAATTGAAGACTTTGGCTTGTAGTTCCAGTATTGCTTCCACTATACTGAGTAGTTTAAAAAGATTTAAAGTCATCTCTGATATAAGTAATATTAAAATTTGGAAAACATAATGAAGAATTAGTCTCTTTATCTTCCTTTTCTGATAGAAGTATCATTTTTCTAATTACAAAAACAGTACGTACTCATTGTAACAATATCCAAGCCATTCAGAAGTACGTAGGAAGAAAATGAAGGATTCATTACAATCCCAGTCTTCCAGAGATAATCACTGTTAATTTGATTGACCATTTTTATGCTTTTCTCTTTCTCAAACATACATGCGAAGTTTAAAATTAGTTCATATTGTATGTACTATTTGCATCTTATTTCTTTTTCTTAGCAGTATTTAATGGACACATGGGCAACAGATGGACATCTTTTCTTGTTGGTACATCTAACTTACTCCATTTATTTGTTGGATGATAGTCCAACGTGTTACTGTACTATACTTAAAGAATCTTCTCCTGATGGATGTTTATATTGTTTCTAGTCTTTATCTTAGGCATTGCTGCAGTAAACATCTTTCTGCATGTATCTTTACATAGTTAACTGTTTCCTTTTGGAAAATTTCTGGAAACCACATTTACAAGTTAATCATAGTGTTCAGGCACAAAGATGGCATAAATAGAGCAATACAGTTAGCCAATTCCTGTAGAAGGGAAAATGGATATTTCAGACTAAGGGTGATTTTAGATACAAGTCCACAGAATTCATGAAGCTTTATTTGGTCAAGCTTTGTAATTTTATAATCACAGTTTTGTAAGATTAGCTCAGTGCACCAAATTTCAGTTCAGTGGATTCCACAAATCCTTTCTAGCTCCTCTCTAAATAGTTGCTTCCCTTGGCTAAAGTTCACTGTAAATGGCTCTAATGAGGTCAAAGACACCTAGAGTAGTTTATTTCTTCCAGCCCACAATAGTTACTTTCCCTTCAGCTTTATTCTGAGACAATCAGGTATGGGAGGAACTACCAATTATGTGTTAAGGAGTTGGGCAAAGAGGAAAAATATCACTTTCCTACTGATAAATTGTTGTTTGTGAGAAACTAAGCTGATGATATCTCTGAACTGGCTTCTTGCCCAGGAAAAACATGAGAAAGGGAAGGGCCCCCCACCCCCCACATATAGCTTGGATTTTCTATTCCCTTTAGTTGCTTGAACTTTGCTTTCTCTGTGATCCCCTAAAATATAGCCATACTTTCAGACAGATATCATAGCTTCCTCACCCTCCAAGCCCTAACTCAACCGATGTGGTCCATATCTACAAAGGGGGTTGGTGTTTCTTTTTTTTTTTTTTTTAGCATGAATCCAGAGACTCAGTCATCTGAGAGGGAGATTTCAAGTCACTTGGTAGGGTAACTTCTTATCATTAGAATTTCTCTGTCAGCATCACTGTAAGGTGGTCTTCTTTGAGTGGCTCCTATTGGTCTTTAGAATAAAACTTACATTTCTGGTCTCGTGGTTAAAACCCTGTACAAAGAAGATAGAGACGACCTTTCCAATTGTATTTTCTAGCTCCCCGAAACATGCCCTGTACTTCAGTCAGCCTTCAGCTTCTCCTCTCTCTCTTGGCTTATGCCATTTTCTCTGTCTGTTAATGTCATTCATATAGCTTAAATGCCATCACTCTTGCAGTATCTTCCTTCCTAAACTGCTCTGAACTCCTGTGGCATTTTTATTGCACTTTTTCTGTGACACATAGGTTTCTATTCTCTATTGGAATTTTCTATGTATCTACCTTATTTCTCCTACTAGAACCTAAACTTTTTGAGAGCAAGATTGATATGACTGTCACTATTCTTTCTATTTCTCCAATATCCAGGACATTGCCTGGATATTGTATTTAATATAGAGGTGAATGGATAAATGAGCCCAGTCTTCAGTTGAGTTACCCTGGGCCAGGAATGCTAGATGAGGAAAGCCATGCTATTGTGGAGACAGCTTTAATTATCAGGCAATCTGAATCTCATGAACAGAGAAGAGTGCTATATTTAGAGTATCTAGAGCCACCTACTTCTCACCTTGTTTCTAATTTATCACTTGAGAAACTGATCCTGTCAGATGTATGGGAGAAAATTGGGAAGCCCAGCCCTCCATAGACAATCAAAACATCTGCCCAGCTCATACTCAGATGAGTTTCCTGATAGGTTAACACACATCAGTTCTCTGCTTTTATAATTTTGTGCTAAAAAGCAGTCCCATATTCCATGGCCCTTAAATTATCTATTTTTAAATGCACTGCAACAAATCCAATAGTATCTCTTTTAACATCCTTGTTTTATAATCTTTAATTTGAGGGCAATTTAGCTAAATTTATAGCAGGTTTAACCATATGTAACAGGTGTCTCACAGGAGGAGACTCTGTGTGCCAGCTTGGTGAGGGACACTGTATGAAGCTGTGTGGTGTGTGCTGTCTAGCACAAGAAGGCACCATGATGTGGCCCTGGGAATGCTGCCCTCCAGAGCTGTGCACTGTACAGTTGGATGGCTGCAACAATCTAATGTTCACGGACATGCATGTCCAGTTTGAAAATTCTGAATTTCTCCTGTATTAATTTGTTGGCATTGCCATAACAAAGCATCACTGATTGCCTCACAGTTTTGGAGGCTGGATGTTGGTAGGATTGGCTCCTTCTGATGATTGTGAGGGAAGATCTGTTTCAGGCCTTTCTCGTTAGTTTGCAGATGCCTATCTTTTCTCTGATTCCTCAGCAGCTCTTTCTTGGTGTTCAGGTTTCTTCCTTATATAAGGACACCAGTCATATTGGCTTATAGCCCACACTGAATGACCCAAGACCCTATTTAACTTTATTACTTCTATAAAAACCATATCTCCAAATACTGTCACATTCTGAGGCACTAGTGGTTAGGGCTACAAAATATCTTTTTCAGGGAAAGTGGAGGAAACATAGTTCTACCCATTACAGCCCCTAACAGATAAACAAACAAACAAACAAAAACACTAGACCTTCTTCATGGGAAAGAGCATGGGGTTCAGAACCAAAGAGAGCTCAGTTTGAATCCCAGCTCTGCCGTTCTACCTATACTCAGAGCAGAGGGGAACATGCATTCCAAGCCACCTTGGATAGCATCTTGGGCTTGACTGAAATTAAGAACGGAGCTATAGATAAGAAAGGATAATGTGGTTTTAATCAGGATACTGAGCCAGAATTTTTGATTATGGACTAAGCTGGGCATTACTCCAAACTCTCCTGATAATGGGACTATGACAGCAAGGCTAATTTTCAGCACAATCTATTGCAGGAAGAGAGAGAGAGAGAGAGAGAGAGAGAGAGAGAGAGAGAGAGAGAGTGTGTGTGTGTGTGTGTGTGTGTTAAGGGGACCTGGTATTGCCCAGATCAGTAAAAAAACTGCGGGATGGAACATCTAAATGAAGATCTTTTCCATCTTTGAAGGGTTGCGGAGGATAGAGAACTGCACATTTGTGAACTCTTTTGCAACAATCCTCTGAGACACAAAGACACCCCTCCATAAAGGCTGCCCCTGCTACAAAAAACTCTCATGCAGCCCTGCTTAGTCTTCCAGGCATCCTGCTCCCAGTAGTGTTTACATAGGTGGAGCCTTGCAGCTTTGAAGATATCCCATGCTGACTTTTGTGCAGACATGACCAAGGCCTTTACCACAGGACCTCAAAATACCCAGAAATATAATATAAATAATACACACAGACACAGAAACACACACACACACGTATGTATATATTTACATGTTTACTCCAGAGGATCATGTGATCTGAGAAAACGAAATATCAGAAGTTGTAAGCATATATAATTGTATACATAAAATATAGACATTTAAACCTTCTTTTTCTATTTTATCAACTTCCAAACAGTTATCAAGAAGTAGTATTCCTCCCTTCATAAATATTATAAATAGAGGTTTTGTGGGGACCAGGACAAATAGCAAGAATGTATACGCATCAGCCCTAGAGGCAAACTTACAAAAATATGCAGTAGCGGATGTATGGTTTTCTCTTTGTTCATCACATTCTAGGGTAGCACACAGCAATTCAGCATGGCTGCAAGTCAGATTCTGGGAGAGATTCCCATCCTTGGGCTCTGGGGCTTTCAAGTTGAATTACTAGGGAAGCATCAGCTTCTCCTTGCTGTATTCAGTGACCAACCAGGATACAACAGCAATATGAGTTAGCTATAGCTCCATGCTGCTAGCTCAGCATTTATGTTTGGGGTAGCACCGGTCTCTCCCCTGGAGGAATTAGCAGGCTGGAGTCCAACTTTTGTGGTTGCAGCTGTGTAGTCTAGCAAGCTATTGACTGGATTTGCCACATCAGCACTCATGGCTCAAGAATCTGGCATAACTGGGGTACTGGGATCCAAGACTTAACATCATTGACCAGGATTAATGTCCTTAAGATTTAGACCATTGCCAGTTTCACTGGCACTTTGCAGAAAGCCTACTTATTTCCTGGGAGGCCTGCTTCAAGGAACAAGTCTTAAATACTAATACTATTTCCCTTACCACTTAAGGGAAATGGATAAATGTAGAGCACAAAAATAGGCAGGCCTAGTCTCAACTATTCAGGTGGCTGAGGAAGGACTGATTGATCCCAGGATTTCAAGGCTGTGGTGTGCTATGATTGCATCTGTGAATAGCCACTGCACTCCAGCTTGGAAAACATAGCAAGATCTGTCTCTTAAAAAAAAAAAAAAGTAGGCAGCAAGGGAGTTGGTGTTTTTGTTTTGTTTTGAGATGGAGTCTCACTCTGTCACCAGGCTGGAGTGCAGTGGTGCAATCTCCACTCACCACAACCTCCACCTTCCTGGTTCAAGGGATTCTCCTGCTTTAGCTTCCCAAGTAGCTGGGACTACAGGCTTGTGCTACCATGACTGGCTAATTTCTGTATTTTAGTAGAGATGGGGTTTCACCATGTTGGGCAGGATGGTCTCCATCTCTTGCCCTCGTGATCCACCCACCTTGGCCTCCCAAAGTGCTGGGATTACAGGTGTGAGCCACTGTGCCTGGCTGGGAGTTGGTCCTTAAGTAAAGATTCAGCATACTTGCCATCCTGTCCCAATTGCCAGTCTCGCAGACCACAGAGTCAGTATTTGAATATCGATGTTTTTATTCCAAATTCACTGATCTTTGCAACATCTTTTAGCTCCTCACCTGTTTTTCTTTGGAATGACTGTAGAACATATGGGAGGTGGGCATAATATGGATTTATCTTTTTGGCAATAGCAGCTATGTCCAAATAATCCTGAAAATAAAGACAGGATTTACTTCACGGTCCAGAAGTTACCTTGTCTTCTCTGTTGGTTGTGGAGAAATCTTAGACATATCAACACTGTATTCATTTTTTCTGTATATTAAGGCTTCAACTTTATCACTTATTTCAATTCTTTCTTTTGGGAGAATCAATCTTGTTTTAAGTAAATTATGAATTAAAAATTATACATTTTCCAAGCCATACATCTTGTAGATTTCCAGTTTTATTACTCTTATTGATTGCTGTTTTGCTTTCTGCCAGTCCTGGATAGTCATGCACACTATTCAACCAAACCATTTGCTGCAAGTGAAAATAACTACATTTATCAGCTTGGAGAGTTATAAAATTGAGTCCAAATTAAATTGCACATTACATGCCATTCTTGAAATTGAAATGTTTATATGTCTAACAAATATGTGAATTGTACATGTAGATGTCCAAAGCCATGCTCTTATTGAAACACACTATTTTTGATCCATATGGAGTGAAAGATTCCTCCGGAAGTCTTTTGATTGCACTGAGGCCAATTTCCACTATTTTTGCCCAGGACACAGATTTATGGGTAAAACTACCTTGGCGACATAGTTTAAGAAAAGCTAGCTTTTAATTCATACTATTGCCTTTGTTTTGATTTTTTTTCCTATGATCTTTGCCTATTAAATCACTACTACTAAAAAATTAATAACTAGTAGCTAGTACTAAGAGACCTATGTACATACTCTCATTCATTGTTTGGTTTCTTTTTGTATTGCTTATGCTGCTCTAGGCAGGCCATGAATTAGAAAGAAGTCATCTCATTGGTCTGATTGCTCTAGTACTTACATTCTAATAGGGGAGATAACAGAAAGTAAATGAACGATAGGGTAATTTCAGAGAGTAGTAAGTGTCATGGAGAATGTAAAATAGGGTGACGGGAGTAGAAGGGGCAATTTTAAAGCAGGTGACCCCAGAAGGTCCTTCTGAAGCTATTAGAATGAGCCAGATCTGTGAAGATCCATCAGCAGAGCTGCAGGAAGAGAGATTTTCAAGACCCAAAGCCTGAGGCAGGAATGGGTGTAAAAATGTCATGAAGTTGGTGGGTCCATTTGTGTGACCTGGCCAAGATGCCTAACTTGTCTGAACCTCATTACGTAGGCAGATTTATTAACTCATTCATAAAATTTCTATTGAGCACTTACTATGTGCCAGGAACTGTTTAGACTCCTCTTGGGATATATAAAAATAAACAGTCACTGCCCACTATCCTGAGAGAGAATAAATGCTTACATTCTAGTGGAGGAATGGGGGAGACAAACAAGAAACAAATACAAACAAAGGAAGATTGGTAATGATAAATGCCTTGAAGAAAAATAAACCAGAGTAAGGAGATGAGAGTGGAACTGAGAGATAGGTTATTAGGGGCATCAAGGAGAGCCTTTCTGTGGAAGCAACATTTGAGTAGAAGGAAGAAAGAGAGAGAAGCAGGCCAGTGGACTTCTGGAGGGAATGGGGGGCATTTGAGGTGGAGAGACAGCAAGTGCCCTGAGGTTGAAGGGAGACTGATATGTTTAAGGCATAGTAAAGGGGTCAGTGTGGTAGGATGTATGCCACAGAGGAAGGCAGGAACCATATCATGCAGGACCACGTCATTCTAAGGGTGATGAAGGTTAGGAGCAGGGTTATGATAGGAGTAATGATATCAACAACTGAGTGTTGGAAGAATTAAGAGATAAGGCAATACGTAGCTAACATAGTGCCTGACATACAAAGCCGCTTCCTCCTTCCCTTCCTCCCTCCCCAGCTTTTCCTCAGTGTCTCCCTCCCTGTTCATTTTCTTCCCCCCTCTTTGTACATTCACACTGCTCAAATATATCTCTGAATAAAATGTCTAACTTGTTGTTTTCTGTTTACTTACCACTTTTACGCTAAACTATAAGTTCTTGGAGGACAGCAAAGTTGTCTTTTATTTCTGTGTAACAGTCACATTGCCCCCAATACCTTGCAAAATTTGTTGAATTAGCATCCCAAAATTCTGCTCCATGGGGAATGGAAATGATTCCTGGGAGATGAGACGTTTGAATGGACTAGCATAACCACCTCGTTTGGACTGGAGAGCCCTGAGTCGGTCATGGCAACTGCACTGGGAAGGCTGTAGTAATATGGCTGTTCACGTAAGAGCTCTCTAGTTTGCTATTAGCTTGGAGTCTGGTGCTAAATCTAGTGGGATTTTGTAAGTCTCTTAATTTTTCTGAAGTTCAATTTTCTCATGTGTACAATTGCAATAATAATCTATAGGATGACTGGGGATTGAATAAGATAATATACACCAAGCTGTAAGCACAGTGGACAGCTCTGAGTGACTAATAAATACTATCTAGTACTGAAGGTATTGTCCCAATTTCCTTCTCTTTCTTCATCACCTTCAAAACAACTTTGGAAGCTATGGAAAAGCATGGGGTGCCTTTCCCCTACTGAAGTGGTAAATCCTGCTCTCTTGGTTGTAATTATACTATGAGGCTGGTGCCGGGAAGAAAGTTGAGTCACTTAACACCGACTTCTCCTGTTCAACCTTGCCTACCTATCTGTGACTGGTTTACTTTAGTTGTTTGAGAGCAAAGAACTTGTTTTATTTATCTGTGTGGTAAAGAGGATAATAACTTACCTAAGGTCACACATATAAGTGGCAGAGGAGGCTTTGAGTCAAGATGTGGCTCATTCTGAAGTTCACAGGAACAAAGAAAGCACGCTCTCCTAAGAGGCAAGAAACAAAATGTAGGCATTCTACTACGTATCTTGTCACCTTGGGAAAATACATGGATCCCCTTTCAGGGAAAGGGCTACCTTTCTGATTGCCAGGCCAATGCCCCTTCTGTTGACCTTCTTGGGTTTCATTTTTCATGTGTATGAATTGAAGATTTGGGCATAGCCTGACTCTGCTCTGCATTTTCATACCTACGTGGTGGTATACATGTCCCAGGCCCTTATTAGTGACCTGGTTTTGTAAAGTGACCTTTCTGTTGAGAAATCCGTGTGATTATTCCTAGGCACCAATCACCACCAATACTTGATAGAGTCACTAAATATTGCAAAGCAGCAAATAGAACCGTTTTTGTGTGCAGTTCAGCAGAGGAGATAAACTTAGATTTCAGAATTCTTTCCTTTGTTCTCCCAGTCCTTTTCTAAACACCCTTCTCCTAGCCTTGCTGTTTTTCTTTCGTTGGGTACCTTCTGCTTTTAGTTCCATCTGTTCTTCCTTTTCCTCATTTTCTCTCCAATGGGGACCTGGAAGATAAGAAAACATACATCTCAAATACAGATTTGTTGCCTGGGAGAGATCAGAGGATTGTTTATTTCTTTTCTTTCTTTCTTTTTTTTTCCCCCTTAACACCATGATCAAATCTTGGTTCTTTGCTGAAAACTTTTCCAGATGGGGTAGTTTCTTTGCTAATTAAAAGGTTGGATAATGAGCATTTAGTGTTCTGGTGATTAAGACCTGCTCGGCCTCACAGGTCAGTGCCACCTGAATTAATTGGCACCTTCTCAGTCGGGGTTCAGTTCTCACATCGTATCCTACCAGGAATGGCATTCAGAACTCTCTATAATCCACTCTCATGCAGTTTTCCCAGCCCTTCCTCCCTTCACTACACCACCCTCTCTTGATGTAGTGATTTACCCTCTGTCACCCTCTTGCCATGTGATTTGCTTCCTTGCCACTCTATTCCCTATTTATCTCTGCCTGGAATGGTTTAGTTATGATTGTAGACTCAGGATACGGTATGTATTGGAATCATTGGAAGTAGCACTGTCACTATTTAACTTCAGCTTTCTAACCTATGAAAAAGAGAATGATAATAGCTTACTCACTTCATTGGATAGTTACGAAGATGAAATAAGGTAGCATATAAAGGGTTTGGCAGAGCACCAGGCCTGTGGTAAGTGCTCACTAAGTGTTAGCTACTGTAATTTTCCATTTATATCTATTCAAATCTCACTGCTTTTGCAAGTCTCCTCAAAAATACACAATTTATTTTGCCACTGAAAGTAATGGCAAAAGCCGCAATTACTTTTGCAGCCACCGAGAAGCCTTCTTTGACCGCCTTAGTACAAAATGATCTCTTCCTTCTAGTATTCTTATTTCGTGACTTCTATAGAATCACTTGGTTGTTCTGGGTTTTTGTTCAAAGTCCCTGACTACAGGTGAAATATTCTTGGAGGAAGAGACCTAAGCTTCTAGCACAATGCAGAGGCACATCTTTATATAATAGAATTGTTATTTTATGTCTCCAATTAAAGGGATTTTATTTTTGTTGATATTGTCTTGGGCTCTGGAGTTTTCTACTGATTTATTGAATGGTCCACTGATTTCTCATTATGTGAAAACTCCGGAGTCCTAGGTATATTTCTTCCAAGAGCCTAATTAATTTAGGCTGCCGAGGCTGCCACGTGGACTCTGGTTTAAGGACTAGGCTATTTGGTGAGCAATCCTAAGTTTTACTTTGGAACACTAAGGTCATATACTTTTGAAATGCCAAATTACAAGATGCTTTGAAGGAACTTTTAGGGTAAATCACAATCTCATCCATGTGCATCTGCAGTTAAGGTTTATAAAGAGAAGTTTGATTTCTGATTTTCAGTAGCAGTATCATTAGTTTTTTAAAAATCACAGGAAATTTTACATATCTTTTGCCTCACAAATACCTATAATTAGGCCAGAATTCAGAAAAGTGGGCTTCTATTTGCATAGAATTACATTAATTCTGCATTCTCTCATAGCAAGGTTGAAAGAGGATTAATCACTTATTCATGCAAAACCAATTCGCATGAATCTTTTATTTATCTTGTTCTGGTATTTTGCAGAGCTCATTTTTACATGCCTCAGGTTGCAGATAAAGTGAAAACTCAGAGGGTGATTTACCCTCCACAATAAAGACCTGATGGCCGTGTAAACAGCATGCTTCCTATAGGAAATCAATAGGTAACCATGGAAATGACTTCACAATGGGAAATTCTATTTCTTTATGAACAAATCATCAAAAAGATCAATTGTAAGATGAAAAGGCTTTGTCTGTGCCCTTACCTTTCACAGAGGCTTTTGTTCTATGTAAAGAAGAAAATATGTGCCTTGGTGACAATAAAGAATTACCTTAAAGCTGTATTGAAAATGAACATCACTTTTTACTTTATAAAGTTTGGGCTAGAATTTCTTGTGCTCTCTTCCTGGAAGTCTGGCTAAGAAACTTATATCTAATGGCAAGAAAAATGTTCCAGAATACAGGATGCTTGAATTCTTGATCCAGCCTAATTTCTTTAAAAAACAAAAAGGGTAATAATATCCAACAGCAAAGGATTCTTTTATAATTAAATAAGATAATAGTTGGTAAAGAATATAGTACAGTGCCCAGAACAGAGCAAGTGGAAAATGCTCTTAACAGTTACTTCTGCAGTGATGATGATTGCCCAAACAAGATTAATGCCACTAGTAAAGGGTTTTCACATTACACGTATTTTTTTTTTTAGCTTTTATTTTAGATTCAGGGGTTCATGTGAAGGTGTATTACATAGGTAAACCCATGTCATGGGGGTTTATTGTACAGATTATTTCATCACCAAGGACTTAAGCCCAGTACCTAATAGTTATCTTTTCTGCTCCTTTCCCTCCTCCCAACTTCCCCACTCAACTAGACCCCGGTGTCTGATGTTTCCTTCTTTGTGTTGATAAATTCTTATCATTCAGCTCCCATTTATAAGTAAGAACAGGCAGTATTTGGTTTTCTGTTTCTGTGTTCATTTGCTGAGGATAATAGCCTCCAGCTCCATCCATGTTCCTGCAAAAGACAAGATTTTGTTCTTTTTTATGGCTGTATAGTATTCCATGGTGTGTATGTACCACAATTTCTTTGTCTAATCTATCACTGATGGACATTTAGGTTGATTCCGTGTCTTTGCTA
Organism: Cacajao melanocephalus; assembly: GCA_963573385.1. Lineage (NCBI taxonomy): Eukaryota > Metazoa > Chordata > Mammalia > Primates > Pitheciidae > Cacajao > Cacajao melanocephalus. The sequence continues at coordinate 47,600 of CAUYLG010031031.1, read as the reverse complement.
TTGTGAACAGTGCTGCAATGAACATTCATGTGCATGTGTCTATGTGGTAGAATTCTTTATATTTTTCTGGGTATATACTCAATAATAGGATTGACTCAGCCTAATTTCCAGCAGCAATGAGATCTTTAACAAGCAATTTCATCTCAGTGGGCCTTGATTTCCTCGTCTATAAAGTAATCAGATAAGCCTAGGGATGGCAGTCTGATTTAGCCCTGGGAAAACATGGATGTTTCATGTACAGTATTATATTACTTTCTCTTACTTGGAAGGCATTACTAATCAGTTGTAATCTTCTTTGTCATTGAACTTGGATAGAGTCTCAAAATCCTTATTTATATATTTCTCCAGGTAGCTGCTGCCTATGGATCAGAGTGGTCATATGTAAGACATCAGTTTACCTGTATGTGACCTTTAAGGTTTATTTAGCCCTGAAAATACAAGAATCTGAAAACTCACTTGAAGTACTGAATATTCATGTATTCAGCTAGTCTTGAGCACACAATCCAAGTAACAAGGATAGCACCAACAATAAACAATTAGGATATTGTCTTTAGTAAACCAAATCAATTGTTTGATCTCATTAATGTCAAAATATTTATTTCAATGCAAAAGTTACTATTGAACCACCAACTGATAATAATGAAATGATGTTTATAGCACTTTGCTGCTGTTTACTTATCAGCTTAAGAGATACAACATTAGCAAATCTGATTGCCATTTTCATACTTGCTCTTTTTTCAACAGTAGAGGGCAGCACAACTAGTTTTAAGTGTCTTCTTGGGGAACCATTTGTGTGTGTCCACAGGCATTGTGTACAGTGGGTGCAAAGATGTGAGCTGTGGTGGGTTGCAGTGGAAGAGTATATTCACAAGTCAGAAAAGCTGGCTTAATCAGATCTCTTGGATTGCGATGTGGAATTTTCTTCTTTCGGCTTTCAGAAATTTCTGTTACGCTGTTTGTATTTACATGTTTCAGCGTTTCATACTGATCCTTTTTTGTTGTTCTTTCCGTTGGTTTTTTTCTCCTGTTGTTACTTGTTTCACCTTAAAGGCAGTGTTATGTAGGCGGCAATAGCACTGCTTTTGGCTTCTGAAGGTGTAGACTCCAATCCCAGCTCTCTTGCTTGCTCTGTGACTGAGTTGGTCAGAATCTCAGAGCCTCACAATTCTTCTTTTTAAAACAGATACCAAAATACAAAATCTTCTCTATGATCTCATCATGTTGTTGTGAATATCAAATGAAATCAATATATGCGAAAGCATTATTGAAGTATAGGTTTTAAAAATCATAACCAATCTCTTCTGTGCTATTATTGCTAAGAGCCAAGCTTTTAATTAAAGTGAATTACACAAATAATCTTTAGGATTTAGAATTGTAGGATGACGTCTGCCAATGGGTAGATTTGGTCGCAAGGCATCTTGGGAGATCCTTAGGATAGAGGATGGCTTGCTGGGAGCTGAACTGCAGGAACTGATGCAGCTGTAAGGGCCAAGCCATGAAAGGGTATGGCTGGAACCCACTGGGTTTATTGAGAATATTGACTTTATTCTGAATAAAGACTAATACTGAACTTAAACCTATCAGATCTAATATCTCCTCTTTCCAACAGATACTTTGTAGTGCCCTTTTTGCTCTCAAAAATAATTTGTAGGTAATACAATATTTCTTCATGCTTAATTTTACACAGAAAATAAATCAATTTAATGCCCTAATTTTAACATATAGGTTTAAAAATGTAAAATAATTAAAACTAACATAACATGTATGTTAATACAGACTTGTTTGAGCCTGGTTACACTAAAAGACATAATGAAGTAGTCAGATGCTTATACCTACATGAAGAATGGAAATTGCAAATGCAGACTGACACAGGAGCTTTGTACTTGTGACTTAAGTAGCAAGAATGTCATTGTAGTATTGGTGAAGTGATTTTCAGGGTGGTGAACAATTTTTGGTAAAGCTTTCTCCCCGTGATTTATGGGCTAGAGACTGTCCTGGAAAGTTAGTTGCATATTAAAACTTGCTGCAAAAAGTACTTTGGGATTGTGTATGAAACAGATTTGGCTTCCAGGCCCAGATACTAACAGAGAGGTTTTTCATCTACATGAGTGTTCAAGGAACACAGTACAACTAATCTTTGTGTGGATTATCCAGTGCCTTCATTGTGGTATGTCTATTTTCCGTGGCCTCCACACTCTAAATGCCAGTAAATATGGGGTGATGATGTAGAAGGAAGCAGATTTTACTGTTGTGACAACCAAATATATCATCATCAATTTCTGGAACCTTCCATTGGAGGCAGAACTATCCCATCTGAGAATCAGTGATCTAAGTTGGGAGTCCATATAGCAGCTTGGGCATGTCAATAGTAAAGAAATGTCACTCAGCCACTGACTAGATGTATAGGAAATGAAACCCAGCCCTGAAGTGTGCAGGTGCCAATGACTGGACAGAGTATCAGAGCACAACCAAACAGGCTAGGTTCCCGGGAGAGCTCTAGTGGAGAACAGGAACCCCAGACGGAAGTCAGTTGAATAGATTAGACTGAGGGCTGGCAGTAGGTGGAATTAAAGGCAACACTGCATTGTAGTAGATACACAGCTGCCCTGGGCTTATAACCTGCTGACGCCAAGTGTAATGGCTGCAAAATTAATTCCAGACTCCCAAATACTTCTAGGGCTAAGCCTAGTGGTCTTGTTCAGCCTTTGTCCAGATTTTCTCAGGACTTCAGAGGGCTATGGTCCTAGACCTAAGGCATTGTAAAGTCTCACCCTGAAAACTTCTGGAGAAGGCATGCACTGAAAAGTATAGAACTAGACACATTGGAATAAAGTTACAAAGGAACAGGTGTTGGCTCAGTATTTGGAAGCACTTAAAATGAAATGATCTGCCTTGTAAAATGGTGACCTTACTGAGTAATAATAATCTTTTATGTTTACAGAGGGATTTCATGTCTGCTATCAGGTTTCATGTACATTATCTTAAATCAATCATGCCTTCTCTTTCACAGTAGTCTCATGCTGTTCTGGATCACTTATTGCTAGCCATCTAGTGAGTTTATTTACACTGAGGTAGTAGGTCCTTCACATAGTATCTTCTATTATCTTTATATTATTCACATATTATCTTCTAGTGTTTAGAAGAAAAGGCCAATGCTTATCTTATCTCAGTAGTCTGGACTGGATTTTCATATTGCCTGTGCTTCAGAATCCCCTGGAGAGATGTAATTTATATCTATCTATCTATCTATCTATCTATCTATCTATCTATCTATCTCACTATCTCACTCACTCACTCAATGCCCAGGGCCTCCCTCAGGCTATTTAGATTCAGAAGTTATGATTATGGAATATGTATTTTTTTTAAAGTCCCACAAGTGATCCTTTGTGTGATTCAGTTTAAGAACAACTTTCTTATACATAGATTTTTCCATCCATATTAGAATATAAATGCCTTCAGCCAGAGTATGTTAGTTAACATACTCTGTAACTAACACCTAGTTCAGGGCCAGACACAAAGTTCTTCCTCCATAAATGTTTGTTAAATCTTTGGTTAATATGAAATTTTAGGCACTGTGGCCCATGCGTGTTTATGTGCAGCATGTTGGAGCAATATGAGACTTTTCTAACACTTTCCAATTTTTTACCTCACAGGCAATGGTTTGCTTCCAGCAGATTTAAGTCTGATCCTAGTCCTACCTCCTTCCTGAGTTAATGATTCCCCTCCCCTCACCTCCTCTCCCATCCTTTCCTCTCCCCTCCCCTCCTCTCCCCTCCCCTCCTCTCCCCTCCTCTCCCCTCCCCTCCCCTCCCCTCCCCTCCTCTCCCCTCCTCTCCCCTCCCCTCCCCTCCCTTCGCCTCCCTTCCCTTCCCCTTCCCTTCCCCTTCCCTTCCTCTCTTTCTTCCTCCCATCCATCCATCTATCTGTTATGGACTAAATTGTGTCTCCCATCGGACTCATATTTTGGAGCCTTAACCCCAATGTGATTATATTTGGAGGTAGGGCTTTTAAGCAGATAATTAAGGTTAAATGATCTTATAAGGGTGGGGCCAAAATCCAATACCTTATACAAAGAGGAAAAGATACCAGAGAGCTCATTGCATTCTTTCTCTGTGAGTGCACAGAGAAAAGGTCATGTAAGGATTCAGTAAGAAGGCAGTGACCTGGAAGCCAGGAAGAGAGGCCTTGCTAGATTCCAACCCTGATGAAACCTTTATCTTGGACTTCCAGCTCACAAAACTGTGAAAAATACATTTCTATTGTTTAAGTCACCCAGTTTGTGGTATTTAAGATAGCCTGCTGTGGTCTGAATGTTTGTGTAACTCACAAATTCATGCATTGAATCCTAATCCTTAATGTGGTGGTATTAGGATGTGGGGAAAATAATTAGGTCATGAAGGACAGGTGCCTCAGAAATAGGATTAGTGCCCTTAATAAAGAGGCCCCAGGGACCTCTCTTGCCCCTTTTGCCATGTGAGGACACAGCAAAAAGATGCCATCTGTGAATCAGAAAGTGGGCCTTCACCAAACACTAGATCTGCCAGTGCCTTGATCCTGGATTTCCCAGAATCCAGAGCTGTGAGAAATATGTTTCTGTTGTTTATAAGCTACCCAGTTTATGATATTTTGTTATAGCCAGCTGAATGAATTATGACATAGCTGAAGGAGGCTAATACACTATCTATCCTTTGTCAGTCATCTTTAACCAGTATGTAGCACTTTGTCAGGCAGATTGTAGCTTCTTTCCCATTAACTCAAAGCCATCCCAGAAATTACTGAGTTTTTGCAATTATTATTAATAACAATTCCAGGCACTAAAGTTCCTGTTATTATATGTGAAAAGATGTGGATGGCACAAAGCATTAGGTGACCTAGGTATTTTTCAGTATTGAGGCTTGAGTGACAGGCAGTTTAATAACACATCTGCTGACATCTGGTACTGCTAATGAGAGATTTCTTTAACCCTGGGATTGAATATCTTGAGGTGAAAGGAGAACCAATGTCTTCAGGCAGTTTTATGCATAATAAGTTTAATAAGATTTTTATTTTTAGGAGCAGTGGCTGTGCTTTACTTTCTGATAATTCATGAGAATAACAAATGGAGACAATAAGGCTGAGAAGCTGAGGATTTGTGAAGCATTAATTTTAGTTTATTGTCTAATTGCATTTTTTGTCAGTAGACTCATTTTCTCTCATTTTCACGCTTACCAATGAGTTTAATACCTTTATAATGGATTACATGCCCAGTGATGAAGGACTAGACAGTCTTCTCTCCCTTACAATTCTGTTTAATATGACTAAATTATACCCAAAGATCTGCCTTTTCAGACCACCTTTTATGAGCTCTAAGAATGTAACAAGAAAAGGATCTGAGTTTGTGAACTTATCTAGGTGGAATTTTAAGTCAATACCAAGTAGTTGTATGTGAAAATCTTTAGATTGCAGTTAGATTTTCGGTTGGGTGAAAATGTTTCCCTGGGAGTTTCAATGCTAAAAATTATTCTTCCGCTTATACATTGTCTATGTGCCTATTTCCCTTGAGAACTAGGACTATGTATGTTATCTCTCTATCACCCTTAGCACCTAGCTTTCCTTATAAAAGGTCTTTCATTCATATGTTTATCAAACATACAATTATTTAGAAGCCTATCGTTTTTCACTTGTTTTGGAGGTAGACATGTATGTAAACAAATAATTCAAGTAATCTCTTGCAAGAGATGTAAAAGTTATTATAGGAGCACAAAGGAAGAGATAAGTAACTCTCCCAGGGAGGTTGGAGAAGAGGCAATATTGGAGATGCATTAGGAGGGACAGTGGGGAGTTGGCACAGAGGAAAAGGGCAAGACCTTTCCTGACAGAGGGAACAGGATACAGGCAAGGAAAACACAATGATGCCCTTTAGAAGGGCTGGGGAACGCAGAGATGACCTAAATGTATACAGCTGTGAGGTTGCTTTACCATGATAGGTCTGTGTAAAAATAAAGGCTGTTTTGCTTTTGATGTGCATTACCTTTCATGCTATATGTTTGCTGCTCCTCAAACATGTTGTTCATGTCCATGTCTTTGTTCTCATGGTTCCTTCTGCCTAAATACCTCTTACTCATCTTTGGGAACTAGCTCTTCCGTGAAACTTTTTAACACTTTCTTAGCAGACTGCATTCTTCTATGTTCCCATAACACTGTGCTCATACTTCTATCCAAGTACCATATGGATATTGTTCATGTGGATGTCTTCCTTACTGGATTGTGAGCTCTATGTATTTAAAACATGAAGAATAAATACAGGATGACACCCTTAATGCTTTCAACAGAATTATTATTATTATTATTATTTTGTGACAGAGTCTCACTCTGTCACCAGGTGCCAGACTGGAGTGCAGTGGCAGAATCTTGGCTAACTGCAACCTCCACCTCCCAGGTTCAAGCAATTCTCCCGCCTCAGCCTCCTGAGTAGCTGGGACTACAGGCGCACACCACCACGCCCAGCTAATTTTTGTAGTTTCAGTAGAGATAGGGTTTCACCATGTTGGCCAGGATAGTCTCGATCTCTTGACCTCGTGATCCACCTGCGTCGGCCTCCCAAAGTGCTGGGATTACAGACTTGAGCCACTGTGCCCAGCCTCAACAGAATTATTTTTAAAAGAGAAGTAGCTTGGCTCATTGGGAATAGGCCTGTATGGAGATACTAGAAACTGAAATCTAACTCCACTTTGCTTCTTGGTGCTAACCAGCTGTGTGCCAAAAGGCTTGCCCCTTAACCTGGGGCTACAACTTCGCTCATATGGATAGAGTAGTTCCTTGTCAGCATAAAGCCAGGAGAGGGAGTGAAATGATCTTCTGCAAGTGATTCCTTCTGATTTTAACAGCTGGAATTTTAAAATGTATCTGATGAATTGATTTTATATTTACTCATATTTTCTTCATTTTCCTTTGAAGTGTCAGGAGACTTTATTATTTATCTGCTTAACTCTTCTCATAAATAATACATGGAGGTTTTTTTATTACTAGGTATTAGTGAAGGAAACTAAAATCCCGAGTTTGTGCTGAGAATAGTCATAGGGTCAGAATGGGTACTCAGAGCATCTTGAGAATATCTTGGTGTCTCTAGGTAGTTCTCAAACTATTCTCTGACTGACCTTGTGCAAAAGTAATTGTATGTTGTTTTCTCTAAACTGGTATATTAACATTCTATCTCCAAAAACTTTCTTTTTGAGTTGAATTTCTAATGAACTGATTAGCAGACAGATGGTCAGAATCTAGGAAAATAATAATAAATTATTTTATCAGTATTCACAATGAACATCCTTTGAGATTCTGAAGGAAAGAGGAAATAACTCAGAAATTCTTTTTCATTTGTCGTAATGAGAACATGGCCAAATAAGTATATCAGGTAAACGTATAATTTTATAAATTATTATGTGATTCATCAATGAAGTATTAAAGCAAACATTTATATTATTGTTCCAATATTCACATAAATAACTTTAGCTGTTCTGATAACTGAGATTATGAATCTGTTCTTCTTGAAAATTACTAATTTTTATTAAGTGATATTATAAACTGAGCCCGGTAGTAATTAACACAAACAGCCTGTGGCTCTTGGGCATTAAAGGGCTTTTCAGAGCTTTGTCTGAAAATGGTGGTGTGCAGTGAGAAGAGCAGGCGAGAGCCTGCAGAGGGCTGACTGGGCAGGATAGGGCTGCAGAAACAGCCCTCAGCTTCTTTGTGCTGGAAGGTAATGGCAGGTTAACCTGAGAAATAAATGGTGTCTTGTTATAAGAGACACCGATTCTTTTCCTATATGTCTCAGCAGAGAGAAGCTACATCACAGATATTGGTCTTCCTTGTCCTTAGGGGAGTATTTAGAAGGCATTGTTTTGATGTTGCAGTATCCTGTACAGAGGAAGAGGCTAGGCTCCTTTACCAGCTTCCCAACTTGCTACCCTGTTTGGCGTTGAAAGTGGGGGCATAGATATTAAACTCTCAAGACCCAGGCTAGGGTCTAGCTAGATTTATCACCTGCAGCTGGCTACAATGACCACAGGGACTAGGTAATCTTTTCACATGGGTAATTTAAAGTAATATTTCAATAGTTTTACTATTTCAAGAAACTTGATAAATAGAAAATATAAAGTTCAAACAAGAAAATTAAAAACACCCCAAATCTTACCACTCAGAAATACCCAACTGTCAGTATTCTACACACTTTAACATAATCAAGATCCTAGTTTGTATACAATTGTTTGTTGCTGAACATTACTTCATAAGCACTTATTAAACTTTTGAAAATGCTTCTTAAGGATTATTTTTAATAGCAGGTTTACATTGAAGAAGATTCATAGTTTATATAACATATCCTCTATTGTTGATATTTAGATTGTTTCAAAATTCTTCTGCTTATATATTTTGCTCAAAGAATGGCTTTCTTCATAAATTTCCTTCTACTCTTTAGATATATTGGTAGGATGATTTCCTAGAATTAGAATCATGTCAAAAGATATGGATATTTTTTAGACTCCCAATATGTACTATCTTTATAGAAGTGTTATGTTGTTGTGTCTTCCAATTTTTCTGTTTTCTCTTATGCTCTTCCGATAGGGTGCAAGATTTTCTGACACTGAAAATGACAATGGCCACCCACTCTAGGCCAGCCACTCTAGTGCCAATCAACTGATGAATGATGGTCTTTTGACTTTGACTTAGACTCTGTGAGAGATATAATAAGAAGTGAAACATATGGTTGTGTCGTAGAAGTTTATAATTCAGCAAAACCAATACATGTGGAAAAACTCATAAGCAATTCAAGATAGAATCTCTGTAACCTTTCTTTTTAGGATAAATGTGCAATAGGAATCTGAGGTCTCTACAGTGTAGATTCTCAGTGATCAGTGTGAAACCCCAGTCAAGCCTGGGCCACCATCTGCTCTGCGTTTCAGGGAGGAATTTCTTATTCTCTCTTTTCAATGAAGGTGTCTCGACATATGAGCAAGTGTGCCTTCTAATTCCCACAATCTTCCCCTGGATAGTGACAATGATGATGATGATGCCTAACACTTACTGAGCCATTTATCTTGTACCAGGCATGGAGTAAAACCCCTTTTGTGCCTTATCTGATTTTATCATGTAACATCCCTGTAAGGTGGTAGTACTGTCCTAATTTCATGAATGATAAAACTGTTGCTTAGAATGATATTAAGTGGTTTCTCCAAGGTCATACAGTAGTCAAGGACAGAGCATTATTCCAGCCCAGGTCTGTCAGTTCAGAGTCCATCATCTTGAACACAAACCACACAGCCTCTCATGCTAGAAGGGCAAGAAGCTGAGCCTCTACTGGGAAGTGTTTCTCTGTCAGACTCTCTAGCTAGAGTCTAGCTGATGTTTGCAGAGGCAGCTCCAGGCAAAGGATTTTCTTGATGCTTGTGGCCATAAGTCCAGCAGCTACTCTCCATGGTGTCTCTCACCGTGGGTGTTGCTATTCAGCATTGCTCTTGTGGATCCTTCCTGTAAGATCTGATTGCACCGTGGATGGCATGGCTACCCTCGTGACCTGCATGTATACTTCTGGAAGGCCTCCTGGAATTAGAAAACCTGAAGTAACCGGAAGGAAGAATGGTAACCCATGCGGCACCTAACTAACCTGAGACATTCTTCCATTGTTTCTTATTCTTGCCTCAATTGACAAGGCCATTGGACTTTGTAACTAACCTTGGTCAACCTTGTGATTGCACACCCTACGACCCCTTCACAGCTTGCAGAAAACTGCCCTAAAGTTACTTATGTAACTTTCCACTGTTTACACCAAACCTATAAAACCAACTCCTATCCCTCTGCCCTCTGATGACTCCGTTTTCGGACTCAGCCCGCCTGCACCCAGATGAATAAACAGCCATGTTGCTCACACAAAGCCTGTTTGCAGGGGGTGGTTCTTCATTCAGAGCACACATTTTAACACTCCCATCGGAGCAGTTTGATAGACTCTTTGGTGTCTGCTGAAGTCTGACTTTCTGGGCTCCCTCTCAACAATGGCATATTTTGCCTTACTCTTGGCATCACCTCTGCAGGGTGTCTGACAGCACTGCACCCACAGCTCTGCATTAGTCCTTAACCCTTTGGAGGAATGAAGGAAGCTGGAATTGCCCCACTCAAGGCTAAGTGCCTGAACTCTTGGCTGTTAGTGAGCACTGTCCTACCCCAGTTCTATAGATACCCTCTGTAGAACTGCAAAATCATAGAATATTATCATTCTCTCCCTGCAATATTAAAATCTATACTTCTTGTGGACTTGGCAGTAACCTAAAATTCCTCTTTTTGTGTCCTCCCCATGGACCTTCAACACAGATGAAGATCAAGGTTCTGGAATAACTTCCTAATTAGGTATGCAAACTCAACTCTTTTGCCTGGATCCCATGTAGTTGGTATTAAGGTTAAGCATTATAGGAACTCAAAGAACATTCCAATAAAAGGCTATAATGACCAGGAAAGATTCCTTGGAGGAGGCAAAACTAGAGGTGAATCTTGAAATGTCTAGGATTTGAACACCTGGGCTTGATGAGGGAGGACATTTTGAGAAGGAAGACTTAGGTGTGTGATGTCAGGATACAAGAAATTGTATTTGCCAGAATGTGAGAAGGCTGGGCTGACAGCAGAGTCATGCAATGGTCACAGAGATTATTTAACCTTCTCTTTGGTTGCTTAGGCCCCATAGCACCTCTATGTAATGTACTATTTACAGGCCAATGCTGAGCATTTCCTGGTATAACAGCTCTTATATTAGCTGCTTCTCCTAGGCCAGTCTTGCTGGTAAATGCCTTGAAAGCAGCCTCCTTTAAATGTTTTCTTTTGCAAGCAGGCTAGCTAGCTGCCCACTCGGCACTTTCTAGTTGTTCTCAAGACAGGTCTTTTCAGTTTTTCTTTCTTCTGCTTTCTTTTTGTTGGTTGTAGATGTCAGAAATTCAAAATAGCTTAAACATCGAGGGAAATGTACTGACTTGTGTAGCCAACAGAAAAGTTCTGCTTAGGTTTCAAGAGCATCTTGATTCAGGGGCTCACTGTTTCCCTGTTGCCATATTTCAGTTCTTTATCCCTCTGTTTTGGCTACCTGCTCAGAGAGAGTCTTGCCATATGGATGTCCCTGGAATTGTCAGGCATTCTTCTTTATAGGTCTAAACATATGAAATAGAGGGCTTTTTCTTATTGGTCAATTTGAAATAGTGTCCTGGACTTGACTTTCAATGGAATGCATTGTATCACATGCCCAGCCCTGAGCCAGTTACTAGGGAAAAAGAGATAAGATGCTCTGATTGGTCAGGCCTGAATCATGCACTCACGCATGAAGGTAGACATGAAGTACATTCAGCCCAACTACCTGGACCAAATCTAGACCATGTGTGGTTCACCAGATAAAAGTAAGGGATGATGTTAACCAGAAAGAAGTAAATATATGCTAGGTAGTAAAAACACAACCTACATTTCCCACACTGGGTCTCTGAATCTCCAAATATTAGGTTGAATAGTCTCATTGCCCTAAAAGAATGGCTGGAATACCCTTCAGTATTGCCTGGATTCCCTGGCAGGCTGAAGAGCACTGCTGCTCACTGATGGATGCACCTGACTCACGGGGCCATTGCTGACATCCTGAAAGTCACTTAGAAGATTAAAGAGTCACTTTGATCTCAACTGGGAGAAAGTGATGAATGCTCTGGATGTGTACTGGATCTGGAGAGAGAGAAAGGAGGATGAGTTTATTATCTGGCTTGACTATTTTAGAAGTAAATAACTGAAGCTGCTTAACTCAATCTCTCAGAGGCATCTTGTCTGAGGCAAGACAGCACAGAAGTTAAGAACATTGGCCTCTAAAGTCAGACTGCCTGGGTTTGAACTTGGTTTCTTAATACCAGTAAGCCTTAGTTTTCTGTCTCTACAAAACAGTATCGTGAGGATGCAATAAAATTATGCATGTAAGGCACTTGACTTAGTGCATGATACATACTCTATTTTTGGCTTAATACTAATGTTAACAAATAATCCTTTGTGCCAGCACATAATGTCACAAAAGCTTGAGAGAGTCTGTCTATCCAGAGGCATGTAAAGTGTAGGACATATTTTCTCCTGTTGGACATGGAACTCTTTATTTCATCTCCATTTTATTTCCTGAGGGGCAAACAAGTCTGACTATGATCTTCCTATATGTGCTCTGACAACTAATGGCTTTTGGGAGTCACTACCACATCCCTGTCTCCCTCCCACGTCCATCATGGAGTCCTGCCTATTCTGTCTCTGAAAGATTTCATGAATCTGATCTGCCGCTTCACTGCCGCTACCCCTGCTTTTATTCACAAGTTCTTCTCTCCTGCCTGGTTAATTCAGGAATCTCCAACTGAGTTCCCTGTCTCTAGTCTCTTTCCATCTGGTCTAGTCTACATAATAATGACCTCACTCCTTAGCAAGGGATTATTTAAGGCTCTTTTCAGTCTGATTCCAGTCAACCCTTTTATCTGCAAGAATTTCTCCAACAAGACATTTGTTAGGGTCACATCAGCCACTGATGTTTGCTGTTCTTAGAAAACTCCATGCACCAGCATACCTGCAGGCTTTTCCCATGTTGTTCTCACTGCCTATCTGCCTTAGCTCTTCTCTGCTTGGTTAACTTCTGCTTATCTTTTAAAGTTCAGCTTCTTTTCCCTGTGTCCCTGTCCCTGTGTTTCCAGAGCTAGAGGTAGATGTTAGTAGTATAGCATTTATCATACTATTTAACAATTGGCTGTGTACATGCCTCTACTCTGATATGCACCATAAAGTCTTAGAAGAAAATATGGCTTAGGCATTTTTATATACTGAGGGCCTAGAAAAGTGCCCTTAAATGCTTATTTTCTGCAATGAATATTTATTCTTAGGTTGTAAGTTAAAAAGAGTAAAATGCACTGCTATACTTTTCTCTTAATATACCACCATTTTATGTGGTGCTTAAGACTTTTCTTTCTTTTTTAATGTATTTTTAATTATGTAAGTAATAAGCAATATATGAATGTTGATATGGTTTGGCTCTGTGTCCATGAAATCTCACTTCTAATTGTAATCCCCATAATCCCCATGTGTCAAGGGCCGGACCAGGTGAAGGTAACTGGATCATGGGGAGGTTTTCCCTGTGCTGTTCTCGTGATGGTACGTTCTCACAAGATCTGATGGTTTTACACGTGCTTGGCATTTTCCTGCTTGCATTCCCTTCATCGCGCCACCTAGTGAAGAAGGTGCCTGCTTCTCCTCTGCTTTCTGCCATGATTGTAAGTTTCCTGAGGCCTCGTCAGCATTATGAAATGGGTTTAATTAAGGCTCTTTCCTTTATAAATTATCCAGTTGGTATTTCTTCATAGCAGTTTGGGAACGGACTAATATAAGTGTATTCTATTTTTTTTCCTGCGACAGAATCTTGCTCTGTCTCTTGGGTTGGAGTGCAGTGGTGCAATCATGGCTCACTGCAGCCTGGAACTCCTCCTACCTCAGCCCCCTGAGTAGCTAGGACTACAGGTGCACTTCACTATGTCCAGTTAACTTTTAAATTATTTTTTGTAGAGAAGGGATCTCACTACATTGCTCAGGGTATGTGAGTCTATTCTTATTCTTAAAAATACATTAATTCCCTTTCCCCAAATAACCACTGTCACTGGCTTGGTAGGTACTTTTCAAGACCTTTTATAATTTTTATTTAAATTTTTAATAACAGCTCTGTTGCGATATAATCCACATTCCATAAAATTCACTCTTTAAAAATGTATAATTCAGTGGTTCTTAGTGTTTTCACACAGTTGTGCAACTGTCTGATTTTAGAACATTTTTGTCATTCCTTTGGTAGTCACTTCCCATTCCTCCCACTCCTCATTCCCTGGCAACCACTAATTTACTTTCTGTCTCTATGGATTTGTTGTTTATGGGCATTTAATATAAATGGAATCATATGAAAAGACTTTTGTGTTTTACTTGAGTTATTTTGGCATAATGTCTTCAGGGTGATCCATTTTGCAGTTAGTACTTCATTCCTTTTTATGGTAGAATAATATTTTTATTGTATAGATATACTATATTTTGTTTATTCATCAGTTGATGGACATTTGGGCTGCTTTCAATTTTTGGTTATTATGAATAATGCTTTATGAACATTATTGTATAAGTATTTATGTAAATGTACATTTTAAATTCTCTTTGGTATATATCTAGGAATGAAATTGATGGGTGATATGGTAACTACATTTAACTTTTGGATGGACTGCCAAACTGTTTTCTGCAGTAGCTACACCATTTCACATTCCCACCAATAAAGTGTGAGGATTCCAACTTTTCTACATCCTTGTCACCTTTTGTTATTGTCAGTCAATATGGTTAAAGGTATCTTAGTGGGCATGAAGTAGTATCTGATTGTGATTTTGACTTTCATTTTCCCAGTGACTAATGATCTTGAGCATTTTTTCATGTACCTATTGGCCATTTGTGTAATTCGTGTATCTTCTTTGGAGAAATATCTATTTAAACCTTTTGTTATTTTTTAATTGGGTTATTTGCTCTTTTATTGAGTTGTAAGCATTCTTTATATATTGTGATATGTGATTTACAAATACATATGTAGATATTTGTATATGTTATTAGATATATATCAGATATATGATTATTAGATATATATAACTTACAAATAAATGCATCATACATAATCAGCTATTTGTGAATTTGTATTCACAAATCATGTATCAGATAATTATTTACATATATTTTCTTCTTTATCAGATAAATTACAAATATTTGATTGACAACCTTTGTATGTACATTTAAATAAATATATATTTATTTTGTGTATATATTTTTATACGTTAATATTTAACTTGGTTTCTTTTTTTTTTTTTATTTAGACGGAGTCTTGCTTTGGCACCCAGGCTGGAGTGCAGTGGCACGACCTCGGCTCACTGAAACCTCCGCCTCCCAGGTTCAAGCAATTCTTCTGCCTCAGCCTCCCAAGTAGTTGGGACTACAGGCACATGTCACCACACACAGCTAATTTTTGTATTTTTTTTTAGTAGAAACAGAGTTTCACTGTGTTGACCAGGCTGATCTCAAACTCCTCAGGTGATCTACTCGCCTTGGCCTCCCAAAGTGCTGAGATTACAGGTGTGAGCCACTGTGTCTGGCCTTGGTTTCTCTTTTTCATACATGTAGGATTATGCTGTTTGTATTGTTGTGTAGATATCTTTCTAGGTCATTGTACGTGTAAGTTTTCCTCATTATTTTAAATTGCTGCATATATGTGCATGCATAGATCATTTTCCTGATGATGGGCATTTTGATGAGTCTCAATATTTTTACTATAATGAACAATGCTGTAAGGAGCATTGAGTAGAGACTGCTTTCTACACATTTGCAAGTATGTAGCATACCTTGAAGAGGAATCACTGAGTTTAAGGGCAGCTGCATTTCACACTGTAATAAACACTATCAAGATGGTCATTAGAAAGTTTGTACAAATGTACTACATTTCTAGCAACATTATGTAGGAATAACATTTCTTTGAATTCTGACCAACATTCAAATTTTAGTATTTTTTCCTATCTGATGAGCAAAAATGTACCTAATTGTTTTAACTTGGAAGAAAATATTTCAATATCATGATTTCTATAATTTCTATCTTTGATGCTCTTATAAAAGCTGTCTCTCATCTTATCCTGGAGATCTTTCCTTCATATAGGAACATCTACATGACACAGAAAGGACATGATAGTCGGGCAGGGAGAACCTGGTTTCATATTCTAGCTGTTATGTATGGTGAGGCCAGCTTGAGAAACACATGGCTTTTCAAAGACTTTCCATTGTAAAAAAGCAAACCAACTCATTCAACAGTGGGTGAAGAATATTAATAGAGACTTTTCAAAAGAAGACATATATGAGGCCAACAAATATATGAAAAAATGCTCATCATCACTGGTCATTAGAGAAATGCAAATCAAAACCACATTGAGATACTATCTCATGCCAGTTAGAACGGTGATCATTAAAAAATCTGGAGACAACAGATGCTGGGGAGGATGTGGAGAAATAGGAACACTTTTACACTGTTGGTGGGAGTATAAATTAGTTCAACCATTGTGGAAGACAACGTGGCAATTCCTCAATGACCTAGAAATAGAAATTCCATTTGACCCAGCAATCCCATTACTGGGTATACATCCAAAGGATTATAAATTGTTCTATTATAAAGATACATGCACATGTATGTTCATTGTGGCACTGCTTACAATAGCAATAGCAAAGACCTGGAACCAACCCAAATGCCCATCGATGGTAGACTGGACAGGGAACATGTGGCACATATACACCATGGGATATATATATATATATGTGACTTTCCATTGTATTTGGAGCTGACCAGACTTTTAACTACAATTCAGAGACTTTTAACTTCACAAAGATGAGGCATTTTATTTTAATAAAGCTATCGACAGAGCTTCCTTTTCGAGTGACTTTTCAAAAGCGTCTTTTGTCAGAAGAGGGCTTTTATTAGCTAATGTAACCTTTGTACTCCATGTTAGCAAAGAGAGAAAGGAAATGTCTTTGGGTCCGGATATGGAAAGCTGGGCAAAGACTCTCCAGAGGAAATAAGTTGTCCACTTTCTGAGGCTGCATTTGTCACTCTACATTGTATCTTAACTGAAAATAATGAACTTTCCATTGCCACTCTCCAGAAGGTAAAGGTTTACAAGATTATGCCTCCAAACTGGCAAGTGCATAAAACGAGATCATAAGGGATTAAAATATAGAGACCAAGTAAAAGTGTAAATTTAGCCATGAGTGATAACTTGGACAGATTCAGCTATAAAATATCTGAAATGAGGGGAGTTAGGCAAGTAGACCTAGGAGTCAGGAGTGAAAGTAACAGCCTTGGCTGTGGAATGGGGTAGCTAGACGTTTAGGGCTTAATCTGAGTCACTTCTGATCATTGAGCAGCATAGACAAACTGGAAGAGCATGGGGGAGGAATATGGATTGTGGACTCTGGGTGTAATTCATGTGGGGTGTTAGTGTTGTGGTTCCATTAATTAGACCTTCGATATAAGAGTTCAGTCAATAGTGGAGGAGGCTGGTGATGGGGGCTTTGATAGGTCTTAGGACACTAGGAAAATAGGTCAGGATTCTGGAGCAGGCCTAGTGAATGTATTGTCAAGACCAAGCTCAGCCCTTTGATTGAGGTCAACATGGTAGGAATGGAGAAAGTCACATCTAAAAGGGAACCTGAATGGAAGCTTCATTTCAAAGCCCATGGAACAGATAGGGAAGGGACACTAATGACTTTTCTGCTGTTGCGGACTGGCTCACAAACTGGGGGAGGCACAAAAGGCAGAACTGGTGACGATAGCAAATCAGAGAAGGCAGGAAGGACACACTGTGATACTGCCTCTTGGCTCCCCAGATATCACTGTGTTTTTTTTTTTTTCTCTATTAGGAACTGGCAGGTAGTTGTGCTTGATGTCTATTAGACTTCAATTCAATTTTGAGGTCCATAATTCAATGGGGATAGATATAAAAAGGGTTCCTTTTTCATTAGAAGGATAATTACCTCGTTATCAGAGTGCTGGAAGGATGAGAGCTTATGGATTTTTCATAAAATCGTAAGTTTATAAGGGGCCGGGTGAACTCATCTTATTTTGTCCTCAAGCCAGGGACAAATTTAATTCACCCTTGATGGATGGGACATTGTTTAACAAGGATCTCTAGAGAATAAGAGTTGATAACTTTCAGTGTTTTGCAACCCTCAGTTGTGATATTTCTTCTATCATGTTGGATATATTGACACAGAATGGAAGTCCATAATCTTTTGTGTCCTCTTTGGGTAGAAAGAATAGTGTTATAAATTTACTTCATTTTCATTATGTTAAAGAATACTTATCAAATGCCTTGTATGTGCTTGGTGCCAGATACAATAGAGACACAGTGAGGAAGACAGACTTGATCCCTGCTGTCATTTAGCTGTGAGACTCATGAGTGATAATAACCAATAATCAAATCAACAAATGTTTACAAACTGTAATAAGTGCTGTGAAGGAAAAAATAAGGCTTTGCTACAGAGGTTAGCAGGAGGAAGCTAAGACCTCATTGAGATGAGTGATCAGGAAAGGCCTCTTTTTATAAGTGACATATAACATGAACCCCACATTATAGAAGGAACCAGCCTTTCACAATGAAAAGAACATTCCTGACAGTGGGAGCAGCATGTGCCAAGGTCCTGCACTAGAAAGAGCACAGTGTGTTTTGGGAATTTAGAGAGTTCACTATGCCTAGAGCAGAGGGGTAAAGGAAGAGGGTGGCATGACATGAGATTAGAGAAGTAAGGGGCCAAATAATGCCTGATCTTGTAGGCAATGGTGAGAGTTTTAGATTTTCTTGTAAATGAAATGTCTTTAAAAGATCATTCTGGCTGCTGTGTGGCGAATGAACTGGAAGCAGAAAAATTAGAGACAGGGGTTAGGAGGCAGTCCAGGAGGAAAATGTTGGTGGCTTGGACTAAGGTGGGGTCAGAGAAAATGGAGAGATGTTTTTGAAATGCACGTAGGAGGTCTTACTGATGAGTAGATGTAGGGAAAGGGTGAAGGAAAGATACCAACTCAAGGCTGACACTGGTAAGATTGTAGTTCCATCTAGCAGATGGAGAGCAAGAGGGGAGGAACAAATCTGTAGTGGGAAGGATGGGGGCCAGATGTTTACATTTGTACATATTAAGTTTGAGCTGCTTGGGATACCCACAAGTAGAACTGTTGATTCTAAGTCTGGGGTTCAGAGATGTCAGAACTGGAGAAATATATTTGGATGACTAAGTCTGTTAATGAGAATAAAAGCTTGGGAAAAGAATGAGATCAAGGAGTAGGGAGGAGAGAGAAGGAAACGAGGCTCAGTTGTGAACTTTGAGAAACTCTTAACATCCCCACATAGCCTTGAGAACAATCGGCAGAGTGGAGAGAGCACAAGACTCAAAAGGTTGTGGGTTCTAATCCCATTTTAGTTTTAGGTACTATCACCTTGGGTAAGTAGCTGCTTCTTTCTGAACTCAGGATCTAAACTTTAAGGTAAAAATGATTCTCTAATTCTCTTCCATCACAACTGTTCTGTAATTTTCCTGGTAGTAGGCTCATTTTCCAATTACTTTGGGCATATTTGTAACTTTCTTTACCTACCTTAAATTGTCATACCCAGAATACCCTTTTCTAATGGTGTTTTGAATTTTAGGTGCATTAAGTTAACATTCCTCTAAATCTTTCCCTTCTGCCAAATTGTGATTTTATTTTTTTGGGGGAGAATGGAGGGGCAGTTGTGCTTGTGCTTGTTGGCTTCTGCATTTCAATCCAATTTGGGGCACAAGGGGGCATCTGTGGCACAGCGGAGATTGATTGGTAGGCTTCCTTGTTCATTAAAAATGAACTTCTTTATTTTTGCCCTTTCTATTGAGCTCGATTTCCCAGTCTCTTTTAAATCAGCTTTAGAGATTTGAAGGTTGCCAGTGGGGTGTGTTATTTGACTTCACTTAATGTTTGTGTTTGGTTCAGATCATAAAGAAAACCAAATTGACTGCCTCTGCTCAGTACCAATAGGACTTATAACCCAGGCAAAATGTGGATTGAAAGATGTATTCCCAATTGCATTGTAGTCAAAATGTTTGTATTAAACAAAGTTTCAGAGAACTGCTTAAGGATCTCAGGGTGGTATCTGTTCTAGATATTTTTTTTCCTTGACAAATTAACACTGCCAAATTATTCAGGTTGAAATAATTTTTTAACAAAGTGCCTTTGCTGTCCTGTCACAGTGCTTTATTGCTAATTTTTCTCATGAGATGATTCTCCCTGTTGCTTGTCTTTGTCTCACAATGTACCATCTGAACCTGCTAGGAAAGTTGGAAAAATTTTTTAAAAAGGCTTCATTTAAAAAAAAAAAAAAGCATAGTTCAGTGGTTAGCAGAAAATGATAGCTAAGATAGCAATTAGATGTCCTTTCCTTTTGACCTCATAAAGACTCTGAAACTGGCATTGGGTCATCTCGGCAAACACAATTATTATAGTGATGACATTCCTTCTATTATAGGTAAGGGCTTGTCAGTAATTTATCTCTCCAACATGCTCCTGTTTTCAGGATTCAAGCCTCTAGTCATGACTGATATGGTTATTAGAGACATAAGAGGTTAGATTAAATGAAAGCAATAATTCCTTGTTGCATCTAGGGTTATCTGGCCAAATTAACAGTGGTATTAAATGCGTGATGCACATAGTGAATGCAGTGAGGCGTGAGCCAGTAACACGATTGTGCTCAAGTGAAATACAACATTATCAACCTGCTTTTGCATTTTTTTCCTTCATAGTCCTAGAGTTCTGCATGGAAACCCTTTCAAATTCTCCAAAATAGATTCAGCTGGGGCCAACCTCCATGTCTGCTTTTACATGAGGCAAATACTTCCAAATTGTGACTTTGTGTTATTTACCCTTTTCCTTTTCTACCTTTTGAAAGTTGAATTGTGCCCCCTCCCAAAAAGAGTATGTCCATGTCCTAACCCCCAGTACTTGTGAAGGTACCCTTATTTGGAGAAAAGGTATCTGTGGATGTAATTCAGTGAAGGATTTCTAGATAAAATCATCCTGAGTTTACTGGGTGAACCCTAAATCCAATGACAAGGGTCCTTATAAGAAGAGGAAAAGACGTAAACAAACAGAGGATAGGATAAGGCTATGCGAAAACAAGGCAGAAATTGGAGAGATTTGTCTGCAAGTCAGCTAACATTAAGGATTTCAAACAGTGACCAAAAGCTAGCAGAGAGTTGTAGAATGGATTCTCCTTCAGAACCTTCAGAAGGAACCAGCCCTACCAACACTTTGGTTTTGGATTTCTGGTCTCCAGAACTGGGAGAGAATAAATTCCTTCCTTCCATCCTTCCTTCCTCCCTCCCTCCCTCCCTCTCTCTCTCCTTCCTTCCTTCCTTCCTTCCTTCCTTCCTTCCTTCCTTCCTTCCTTCCTTCCTTCCCCTTCTTTCTCCTTTTTCATTTTTCCTTTCCTTTCCTTTATTTTTCTTTTCTTTTTTGATGTAGTCTCACTCTGTCAACCAAGCTGGAGTGCAGTGGTGTGATCTTGGCTCACTGCAACTTCTCCCTCTTGGGTTCAAGTGATTCTTCTCCTGCCTCAGCTTCCCAAGTAGCTGGGATTATAGGCAAGTGCCACCATGTCTGACTGATTTTTGTATTTTTAGTAGAGACAGTTTTATCCTTTTGGCCAGGCTGGCCTCGAACTTATGACTGCAAGTGATCCACCTGCCTTTGCCTTCCAAAGTGCTGGGATTACAGGCATGATCCACTGCACTCAGCCAGGGAGAATGAATTTCTGTTGTGTTAACTTTCCTAGTTTCTAGTAATTTGTTACAACAGTCCTAGGAAACTAATACACTACACTCTACCAATCATTCTGTAAGAGGCAGCATGCTGGAGTGAGAAAGACATTGGACTTCGGAAACAGCTTCTGAGCTTGATGCTGCTACCAATAGCTGTGTGACCTTGAATGTACTGCAACCCCACCCTGAGTCTCTGTTGTTTCATCTACAAAGGGGAAGGATGTGGACTTCCCTTTCATGTTCTTTCTAGCTCTATCCTTGCTCTTCCACCATAGAGAAACACAGAAAATTGAACAAAATTTAAAATAATGATTCTTGGTTGTTGGATAATTTGTTTTATAGGACTGTGACTTCTGAGAGAAGGATAACAAACAAGATAATTCCTAAGCTCTTTCCAGTATTAGCCTGAAGGTACTTTCTGGACTTTGCCACAGAGAGACGAAACATAATCAAAGCCCAATAGAACTTCTGAGTTGAAAGGATAAATATTGGAATGTGTGGAGAACAAGGGTACTGACATTTGTGGTACAGAGCACCAGGAGGAGAGAATTATGTATAAAAAATAGTTCCAGAAATATGTATAGGATTCTTCTTGAATTTTTGCTGAATGCTAAGATGTTCATGCTAATGGTGAAGCTTCACAAAGTTGGGCAATGGAAGTGACTAGATAACTGTGAGCTAAACCTTTCCCAGAACTCACATAGAGCTGGGAGATGTTTAAGTTCCATCTACATTGGGAGACTGCACGAAACATCTCATGCATTCATTAGAGACACCCAAAAGGGTTATGTCTCAGTAGGAGGACCAAACTAGCTCTAGAGTAAAGGCTACATTAGACTTATCTTAACAGAGCATAAAAATAAGGCTTTAAAAAAAATCTCATTTGCAAGAAATGTTTACTGCTTGCCAAAAATACCTTCAACACTCTTTAGAAGAAAGCAAAATCCAGATACTCGGCAACATAACGTTCATAATGTCTTTCACCTAATTAAAAAGTACTAGACAGTCTAAGTAGCAGGATAATGTGACCCATAACCAGGCAACAAATTAGTCAATAGAATCAGACCCAAGAATAATAGAAATAATAGAATTACCAGACAAAGATTTTAAAACAGCTCTGTAAATATGTATAGAGATTTCATTTAAAATATGAACACAATGAAGTGATAAATTAAAAATAGAGAAAAAAATCAACTGGAACTTCTAAACTGAGAAACACAATATCAGGAATGAAACACTAACTAGATGAAGGTAACAGTTGATTGGACCCTCCAGAAAAAAAGATCAACCATAGAACTTAAACACATAGTAGAAACTATCTGAACTAAAATACAGAGGAAAAGTAAATCTCAAAAATAACGAACAGGGCCTCGGTGACCCATGGGAACACAGGGTTCTAACATATGTAACTAGAGTCCCAGAAAGAAAAGATGAGACAGGAGATACAAAATGAATGACTGAAAAATCCCCAAATTTGATGATATCTATAAACCTACAGATCCAAGAAGCTCAATGAGTCCCAAATAGAATAAGCACAAAAAATACTATACCAACATATGTCACAATTACAATAAGAGATTCTTAAAAAGTCTTAAAAGTAGCCAAAGAAAAAGACATCTTGAAAAGAAACAAAGTAACAACCACTGATTTTTTGCTAGAAACAATGCAGTCCAGAAGATAATGAAATGGCATCTTTAATATGATGGGCAGAAAAAAAAAGTGTTAACTTAGAATTCTATATCCCCAGTGAAAATATCCTTCAGAAGTAAAGATAAAATGATGACACTGTCAGACAAACAAAAGCTAAGAGAACTCATTCCCAGCCTATCGGCAGTGCAGGCAATGATAAAGAAAATTTCAATATGAAGGAAATTGCCAGAGTGAACTTTGGACCTCCAAAAAAAAAAAAAAATATGAAGAGTGCAAGACACAGTAAATGTGGGAAAATAGACAAGACTTTCTTTCCTCATGTTTACATTTGAAAAATAATTTTCTTTTTAGCAAAAATAATGCATTGTGGGGTTTATAACGTAAGGGTAAAATATGATAACAGCATAAAGAAAGAAGGGAGGAATGGAAGTATTCTGTTGTAGTGATTTGGTTATTATATTATGTATGAAGCAGTGCAGTATCATTTGAGGGTAGACTATAAGAAAATTAAGATGCATATTGAAATTGCTGGAGTATTAGTATTATTTTAATGGCCTTCTAACTAATCTCCTTCCTTCTGTCCTTCTCAATTCAGTGGCCAAGTTATATATTGTATCATACCTCTGCTCAAAACTTTCTGAAGATTGCCTACATCAGAGAAAAAAATGGTGTTTTATCAATCCTTATATAATTTGGTTCAAAGCCACTTCTCTGACCTTATCTCTAAGCTCTGCCCCTATCACTGTCTCTACTGCAGACATGAATCCTACTTGCTGTTCTTTGAACCTGGCTGGCAAAGTCCTTTCTCTCAGTCTTTGCTCTTGATGTCTCCTTTTCCACTACCACTCTTCTTCCCAAATATCTGGTTTACTCCCTTCCTTCTTTCAAATCTTTTTTCAAACTTTGACTTTTCCTGTAATCTTCCCTGAACACCAATTTTAAATGGCAAGTCCATCATTTTACCTTCTGGGAATTTCTATATCTCTTCCTGGCTTTATTTTCTTTATAGTGCTTTTTAATTTCTAAGGTATTATCAACTTTACTTATTTGTTTAATTTATTCTCTGTCTCTGTCCCCGAAGTCTATTGCAATATAACCTTCACATGAGTGGGGGATATTTTTTTCTGCTTGATTCACTAATACATCCACAGGGCCTAGAATAGTGCCCAATATGTAGTAGGCACACAGTAAGTATTTGATTGAAAAACAGGATCCACAGCCAGCAGAGCCCGGGAACTCCAGGAAGAGCACCAAGACTCCTCTTTCTGTTGCTGCCCCTCCGTGCTTGTCCTTCAATGCCAGCATATAGAGTACAGCCCTTTCTCAGCTCCTATTGACAATTTCCAAGTCATCTCGTGGTCCTCAAGGCTGCAAAAAATTGGGAAGACGTTCTTTAGCACAGAAAGAGAGACTCGAGAGTCCTGCTTCAGGCTTTTTATTCACCTTGACAAATGTAACAACCTGTTTTTGTCTTTAAAGCATTTGTGTGTCTGGTGTCTGGAAAGCAGCCACTCTGAGAAGGCAGGTTTTTTTTTTTTTAAATTTCAAAGTGAACTTGTGGTCTTTTTTAGGTTTTGATTTTTATCTTTTGAAAAAGTCAGCGCCTGCAGTTGTGTTGCACTTGAGGCTTAGAATCTTTCATCCCTGACAGCAGGAGGATAAAAGGGGACTTACCATAGTCTACTAAGGAGCCTTTCTTTAGCTTCAGGCAGCTCTGGATGTAAGCAAAGGCAAAATGACAAGACTCTTGCTTTTTCCTGGGACTGGGTTGAGGAAAGCATAGAGCCCATTTTGCCCTACACTAATTAATTTGCTTTGCAGACACAGCATTTGTCTATTTCCAAGTCTGTCTCTATGCCCCATGGATGAAGTTCTGGTGAGAAAGCCCAGAGCTCTTTGATTTCAGCCTCAGTCTTTGGCAGCCAAGTTCCCTTGACATCCAGGGTACTGCAAGGAAAAGTCTGTACAAGACAAATGGGCAGATGTTGAATAGTCTAAGGTGAAGTTTGAGACTAAAGCTTGCTTTGCTAGTAATGAAAAATTACCTTTTAGGTAATGCTTTTGCACCATATCTGAAGGTTAAGAAATTAGGTGGTTATTTGTTGTTTTAAGCTGGCTTTATCTTTACATATGTCCAGAAAATGAATAGTGGTAGTTTCCATTAGTAAATTTAATTTTCTTTTGAACTGATTATCAAAATAGCAGTGCTTCTCCATTTCCCTAACATATTCAGTATAGCTAACCTGCTAGATGTATGTCTTTAATGGTAATGAATAAGGTTTTTCTAGACTCAGGATTTTTGAACATTTGCTGATGGTTAGATATGTTAGCTATTGTGCCACTAGGCTATGAACTAAATTTTATCCTTCCTTTCTTGACTCTTTATTCTATCCTCTAGTTCATTTCCTGGCATCCTGGAGGATAGTACTTTGTGAAATGGAAATTAAAAAGACAGGTTAAGCTGGATGCAGTGGTTCATGCCTGTAACTCTAGCACTCTGGGAGGCCAAAGAGGGCAGATCACTTGAGGTCAGGAGTTCAAGACCAGCCTGGCCAACACAGTGAATCCCTGTCTCTACTAAAAATATAAAAATTCGCCAGACATGGTGCTGTGCACCTATAGTTCCAGCTGCTTGGGAGGCTGAGGCAGGAGAAACGCTTGAACCTGGGAGGTGGAAGTTGCAGTGAGCCATGATCGCAGCACTGCACTACAGCCTGGGCAACTGTGTCTCAAAAAAAAGATTAGAGAAAAAAATCTGTGTTGATAGGTAGTTAGACAAGGGAAGAAGGGTTTTGACTAGAAAGTAAGAATGCAATTACGTTGGTGGCTAGAATAAGAGTGTTACGTTATGTCCCTTGCTTTAACTATGGTCTTTCTTAGTTTAAGATTAGAGATACTTGTTGGGCATGGTGGCTTGCACCTGTAATCCTAGCACTTTGGGAGGCTGAGGCAGGCAGATCATGAAGTCAGGAGATTGAGATCATCCTGGCCAACATTGTGAAACCCCATCTCTACTAAAATACAAAGAATTAGCTGGATGCAGTGGTGCATGCCTATTAGTCCCAGCTACTCAGGAGGCTGAGAAAGGGGAATCACTTGAACCAGGGTGGTGGAAATTGCAGTGAGTGGAGATCATGCCACTGCACTCCAGCCTGGCCGCAGGGCTAGACTCTGTCTCAAATAAAAAAAAAAGGTTAGAGATACTTTTATCTTCATAAAGAGATTGATTGCCCAAACAAATTATGAAAGGTCTCAGATGATTTTAATGTACCTCTGATGCTTTAATTTTATTTTTAGTCAAGACTCTTGGTTGCAGTGGACAGAAATCCAACTTGCATTAACTTGAATGATAAAATAATTTTTGGTTCACACAACTTTGAAATGAATGTTTATGACAGTTTAGGTCACAGCCTGATTTAGGGGACCAAGTGAGGTCATCAAGACTTGGTTCCTCCCTCACCTCTGTTTGTCTCTATGGATCTCATATTTTCTTATAGAATATAGGCTTTCTCCATGTAACAGGGAAGATAGTGGGGCAGTGTTTGATTTGCATTCTTCTGACCAGTAACTCAGAATCCAAGCCCTTCCTCCATTAGCTCCAAACCTAACAATTGTTGGGGGAGGAATCTTATGGAACCAGTTGCATCCAACACCCAGCTCTGAGGATAGGAGGACAGACTGTTATGATCCTCAGCCCTATAAGAATCACCTGTTTGAATGTGGGGAGACATTGTTTGATTAAGTGTGGGTAGAGCTTTTACAGTTAATTTTAATCTTCTTCTTCTTCTTACAAGTGCATAGATGGTTATGTAAATAAGTGCTGACCCCAATATCAAGGTTTAATAGTTTTATCTCATAAGTGTCATTTGCATGGCATAATACATCTTGGGGCAGGTAGGGGTAGAATCATCTTAATTTTGCATTTAAGGAAACTAATGCTTTGACAGGTTAGGAACTCAGAAGCCTTAAGGAGAGCCAAGCAGAAGAGCAAAAGCAATTGAATGCACACTCTCTTTTATGTTCATTTTTGGGGAGCTTAACATTCTATGGATAGAAATGAAATATTAAAATATAAGTATAGTATATATATAATAATTTACTTTGTATATTATCAATAGCAAAAAAATAAAATATGGACTGGGCTTCTCCAATTTTCCCCCTTACTTTCCTTAATTTTTCTAAGTTCTACTTTACTCTTTATGGAATGCATAGGAGTCAGTCAATCAAAAAGTATTTACCTTCTTTAGACCTAAAAGTTCTTAAAGGCAGTAGGCTTACCTTGATTTACAGTATGACACACAGCAGTTAACAAAGACACTCAAATGTAACAAGAAATAGTTGCTTAATGAATATATAAATGAATAAGTTTAATGAGTACATGCATAAATAAGTGAAGGAAAAGGGCCATAGTCTCTTCTGATTTTCCTACTTTACTAGGTTTTCAGTATAAACAAAATCATGCCAGCCACAAGAGAAAAACAATTGCTTCATTGCTTTTCTTACTTTTTGGAGTTATATTTTGCTATATTATACCAAAATAATATTATAGTTGTTTATTTTCTTTCTAGAGTATATTTTGCTATATTATAACCAATACTCTCATTTCAAGAAAAACATTGCAGCTCTTTATCCATTGCTGCATAACTAGTCACCCCGAAATTTAATGGTTTAAAGCAACCATTTATTATCTCTTGATATTCTGTGGGTTGACTGTACACTGCTGGGTGGCTCTTCCACTCCGTGTAGTGTTAGTTGTGGCTGCAATGATCTCAATGTTCAGCAGGCCTGGTGTGTGTGAGATTGCTAACACACATGACTGGCTTTGGCGCTGGCTATTGAGGCTGTTGACTGGCACATCTTGGTTCTGCTCCCTGTGGCCTCCTGTGCAGCTTGGGCTTCTCACTCCACAGTGGTATGGTTCCCAGAATGTTCCAAGAAGGTGATAGCAAAAGCAGCAGATCTCCTTTGTGCTAGCTTGGAATTAACTTAGTCACTTCCACTACATTCCATTGGTCAAACCGAGTCACAGGGCTAGTCCATAGTTAAGGGAAGAACAATAGCTTTCACCTGTCAATGAGCACAGTGACAAAGAATTTGCAACTGTCTTTCTATTACAATGGCATTTCTTTAGGATAAAGATATTTGTTGAATAAATTAGTATACTCATGAATGAATGAAAGATGCAGGGCATGTCTGAATTCCATCTTAGCTCTATCATTTATTTAATGTGTGGTCTGATCAAGTTATTTAAACTTGCCGAGACTCAATTTTCTCAACTATATGCAGAATTGTTTTGAGGATTAAATTAGGTCATTATATAAAGTATTTAAGTCAGTGATTCAGGTCTGTTGTATGTACTCAAGAAATTGGTAAAGATCATTGTTTTTATTGTTACTATTAGTTGAATAGTTACAGGTGTATAACAAAGCAGAAATAATCAACTGTATTCATATATTCATTTTAAATGAAGTGTTATGCCTTTTTAAAAGTAATCAGTACTGAGAATATATAAAAGCACCTTGGTATTCCCAGGTACTTGAATTAAACTCAAATTCCTATTTTTACTGATTGATCTTTTTTCCTGCTGATTTTAGTGATTGTTCTGTGGATAGGGTAGACAACACATTAGAACAATATAAAGGCTGTCATATTCAGGTCCAGGGCTGTCATATTTTATTGATGTTAGATTTGTGGGTGATACTCAGTAGAAAATGAAAAGCCTTATAGGTTTTTCACTTTTCAAAATGTGCTTTCAGTGTGTCAGATGAAAGATCAGAGAGATTTTTAAATAAACCTATTGAACTAATAATACAAGAACTGAAAAGTGAGCCAATCTAGTTTTCCTCCTGGCTTTGAAATGGTGTTTCATTATTCACAAATAATCTTTCTGAATATTTGATGCACTTTTATAAAAATAGGTTTTGAAATAGTGCTTAAATATTCAGTTCAGGGGTCTTTCAGAAGTGAATAACAATTTTTGTCTCATCACTAATGTGTGCTCATTACCACAATTTAAAATGCATTTCTTGATGTGGTTGTAATTCTTGATAGTTCAGTCTGAGATACACTTCAGATCTTTAATAGTCTTATCTTGCCACAGTTTGGTACAGGTTGAGTATCAGTTATCTGAAATGCTTGAGAGCAGAATGTTTTGGATTTCATTTTATTCAGAATTTGGAATATTTGCATATACATAATGAGATATCTCAGGGAAGGGACCCAAGTCTAAACACGAAGTTTATTTTTGTTTTATACACATCTTATACACGTAGGCTGAAGGTAATTTTGGACAGTATTTTAAATAATTTTGTGCATGGAAAGGTTTTGACTGCATTTTGACTGCAAACTGTCACATGAGGTGTGGTGTGGTATTTGCCACTTGTGTCATCATATTGGTGCTCAAAAAGTTTTGGATTTTGCAGCATTCAGGTTTTAGATTTTCAGACTAAGGATGCTCAACCTGTAGCAAAGTTAGAGCGATAATTTTGATAACTTGTTGTTGCTTTAATTTTTGGCTTTTTGAATTGGACAAGATTTTTTGGGTAAAATTTCTATGGGATAATTGCCATGTTCTTCAATAAAAAAATGTGTTAAGCATATCTAGAAGGATTTAAAGCTGAATTTTCATGATTCTTTCAGGGTACAAAATAATATAATACTGAATGCCTACTAGAAGCCAGGAGAATTCAAGTTCTCAGAAACTAATACTTTAAGGTAGGTATTACTAATTAGCCTTATTTTGTTAAATACAAAACAAATTCTCGGGGAGCCGAAATAACTTTTTCAAGGTCATATAACCAATATGGCAGAGTTGGGATTTAATGTAAGGTCTGCCTTGTTTCAAAAGGTTTTGATCATCCACAATACTAAATTCCTTTTTTCAGGGTTGGTATCATCTTACCTGTTCTTCACAATCATTTGAAATATTAATGATGAAAACTAGAGGGCACCAGAAGGGGGTTCAATGTAAGACTAGTAAGCCCCAAGGGAAATGAGTTGGAAAATTCCTAATTTACAATACTTGTACAACCACAGAATTTTATAGAGGGGAAGCATACCTTAGAGATGATCTATCACATCTAATCCAACCTCATTGTGTATATGGTGAGGGTGAGATGCTGATTGTTTGGGTTCCCATAGTGAGGAGGTTGACTGGATTAGAACCAGGCTTTCATCGCTAGAAAAAATGTTTTTCAGTCACTGGAAGACCACAGCCCTCTGTAATATCAGTGCTCTTGAACTTTTCTCCTATGCCTATTTCTACCATTTTATGATGGGAAGGCATATGACTGGGTACTTTGCAGCAGTATAATCCCCCAAATAGTAGTGAGTTTTGGGACTGGGAAAGACTAAATAAATATTCTTTGTTAATAGGTGAATTGGGGAGTCAAGCCCAGGTCCGTTTGGCCAAACTGCGATGGCCTCCGTGAGCAGGTTAAGTGTAGCTATCTGATTAGAAGAGAGGTTTAGTGGACGGCACTTGAAGCTACCTGGATTGAGGAAGGTCACAAAAATCCTACCAAACTCTTAACTTAAAATTGCCAGTGACTCTTTTCCAAGCACCTACTGCATGGAATCTACGTCATTATATGCTGTGCTGACACCAGAAAGCCAGGATTCTAGCCTGTGCCTGATTTTAATGTCTTGTTCCTTTGGATGTTGTTGATTATGAGAATTCTGTTGTAAAAAAAAAATAATGAATACGTTTTAGGCTATTTGCAGAAAGGTGAGTGAGTTAATGTTGAATCTGTAAGTTAAAACAGTGGATTATCACGAAAAAAATGCAGCAAGTCCTACTAGGCTTCTAAGATGTAATTCACTTATATGCTACATTAAAATTTTTCTGTTCTTAGGTTTCTTTCTTTACCTTTCCTTTGTTCTTTACCTTGTGCTCCCAATTCTCTATTCTTTCTGTTAGCAGTAACTTTATGCATCTGCCATTGTTTTTTGTACCCATTGCTTCCTTGTATTCTCCATCCATCAATCAATGAGCCTTGGGCTTCCAGGACTCTGCTTCTTTGGATCCAAGACTGGCCTCCCCTTGTTGTTACGTCTGGTGCATCCAACCTCTAATTTTAACTCGGTTTGGCCCTACCAGGTAAAAATGATTATTCAGAACAAATCATCTTAGCATACTCAAACTACAGTGTTAGCACATATTGAAAGTAAGTCTGTAGTAGGACAATATAAAATCATTCTGGCTTGAGTATATCAGAATCAAGAAAGTCGTAAAATTATGACAAATGCAAGCTTTAAGAATTTTGCATCTCTCTCTCTCTCTGTGTGTGTGTGTGTGTGTGTGTGTGTGTGTGTGTATACACACATACATACATACATTATGCTCGGTTTGTTAGATTCTAATATTTACAGATGTACTTCAGATACAATGTGGGATTCTTTTTTGCCATTCAGTCTTTTATTTTGTATTGGAATAACATATATTGTTCACTTCAGCGACTTTGAAACTGAAGTACCTAGGTTAACATCCACTATTAGTAAGTGGACTTCATGGAATGCATATTGAGTACAAACTTCATTCTTGGTTTTAACTTGCTTTTATACTCTATTTGCCTTTTGCTTCATCTGGTTTATTTTACTTTGACGTCTTTGAAGTTGCTTTAAATTCCTTTTAGAATTAAACACGATATATATAAACAATAAAACATATATACATTAGAATCAATCATTTACAACTTAACATTATTATTTATGGACTATTTAGAGATACATTTAATATACTTAGCTTGAAAATAGTCACTTGTCAGGCTGGGAACAGTGGCTCACACCTGTAATCCCGGAACTTTGGGAGGCTGAGGAGGTTGGATCATCTTACCTGTTCTTCATGATCATTTGAAATATTAATGATGAAAACTTGAGGTCAGGAGTTCGAGACTAGCCTCAGTCTGGCCAACATGGTGAAACTCCATCTCTACTAAAAATTCAAAAATTAGGTGGGGGTAGTGGTGCACGAATCCCAACTACTAGGGAGGCTGAGGCAAGAGCATCATTTGAACCCAGGAGGCAGAGGTTGCAATGAACCAAGATTGCATAACTGCACTCCAGCCTGGGTGACAAAATGAGACTCTGTGTCAAACAAACAAAAAAAAAAAAAAAAAGAAAAAAAAAGAAAAAAGAAAGAAAAAAAGAGAAAAAAAAGGCAAATAGTCACTTGTCCCTGGTAAGCAGAAAGAATGTTCATTGTACTTAATTTGTTGTCTGTTTCTAGCCACAAGGGATTGTGAAATGGGAGAAAACAGAACAGAAAATAAGGAACAGAAAATAATCATTTAAAAATAATTTGAGAGGCTGTAAACTCCATGGTGTATTAACTTTTCTAACCCTGTTAACAGTTAATTTTTTTTTTTAATCTTTAAATATCTTGGAAGAGGTGGATACCGTGTCTGAAAGCATTTCTAAGAAAAAAATTTGGTTTTATTTTACAAATGTAGTGGGCAGCAGTGTATAAGTAATAAATGTATCATTAGGAAGAAAAGCTAAAGGCTATTTTTTGTTTCAACTATAAGTTATGAAGAGTTGGATTTTCCCTAAGGAGTTAATTATTTGCTGAGATTACTATAGTAACAGATTTTACAAGGAGATCAAGATTCCTGTAAATAGCAATTAAAAATAACTATAGATGTCATTTAAATGCAGCACTGAAACCTTATAAGCCTGTTCATGTTTTTAAAAAATGGCCAAATGTATAAATAATTATTTTAATTTTGAAGATTTTTTTAAATTAAAAAGTTTTATAATTATGAAGTAACATTTGAATTTTTTCTGATTGCCTAGTTTCTTGGCCTAGCATTATAAAGGCAATAACATTTTATAATTTTTAAGGTGGTGTATGAAGTTTACACTCTTTCAGAAGATGTCTTTGTCTGTAAGGCAACGAGAGTTGTAATATTCATCCATAATGATCATCCATATGTTGACATCTTTGTAAAATACTATCTTTGGGAATATTCCATGCAACATATGCTTTCATGAGGAACTTTTATATTTTTTAGAGTATATGTCCTGGTAGTGAACCTTCTGTTTCTTGTCCTTGTGACCAGAATCCGTTCTCTCTCTTTCTGAGAAGAGAACCAGGTTTTTGTGCAAGAGGAAACTACTCCTCCCTTCCAATCTGTCTGTAGAATTTGGGTGGCCTTGAGTCCACCTTCTAACTCCACAGGATCTGAAACCAAAGCTTGCCCAAAGAAAAAACTCACATGCTATCAGGGATGGGTGTATGACCCAAACCAGGTTATGGTCAGTGACCATAAGTCCTGCCATATTTTGCTGGAGCTTTGGAAAGAGGTTCTTTCTCTTCATTAGGGTTGCTGAGCTGGGAGAATCTAAGTGAGGAGCTTCTGTTGCTCTTATTTGCCACATTAGGGATAGAGTTCTTCCTAATAATTACTGTAGCGGCAGAGCCATATGTTTGCAAAATACTGTGTCCTGACAATCTTACTGGTGCCCTGGATCTGTCTGTGGCTATAACCAGACATACCCTTGGATGTTCTAGCTACTTGCAGCACTATTTTACCTTATTTTGAGGTACTGTTTTACCTTATTTTGCTTAAGCTAGTTTGAATTGTGATTATATCATTTGCCAAAAAGTTTGGAAGATTCCGATGAAATCTTAGGTAGTCCACTGTACTCTGGATTACAGTATGTGGTTTAATAACAAGATACAGTTTTTATTAAGATGAAGCCCACAGTTTTTTTGTCAGGAAATTATTGAAGCAATTATTAGGAAAATTCAAGGAAAAATATTCTTAATTACATATTGTCTACCTAATTATTTGCATTTTTAAAATTTTTAATAGAACAGTATAACTTTGACCAATATGAATCTTGAAAGGATGAAAGGAAAGGAGCAAAGTAAAGTGTGAAAATCACTAGATTAAGAGTGAGGAGATGAATTCTGCTAGGTGGATGTGAAAGGGAATGTTCAAAAAGCATGGAGATGAGCTCTAATGGGCAGCTAGCTTAAGACCCAGTGGTCTGGCTGGGCAGACATTGCAAGCCTGCTTTGGTAGGCTTCTGTTTCCTCTTTGTTCCCCTTACCATGCTCTTGTATCTTGGTGACATCTTAATTTTTTAAATCAGTAGCATGGCTTTCTACAGACCTTTCTGTTATAAAACAGTCTTTATAGTCTCCTTTTGTGATTAGGATTTAATAATTTAGTTACAGCTGAGATTCGTCATCTGCCCTCTCTTTGCCATGAAGGATTTATGTAATTTGAAGGTTATCTATAATGATGTCTTTGGGCTTAGTGGAAGCCATGTAATGAGACTCAGTGATAAATCTGATCTAGAGAAGTTAGAACTACCTAGGATTCATCTGGGAATATTTTTCAGTCCTAACTGGATAGTGCGCTATGGCAAACAAAGCCAACCCTCTGCAAGGCAAGATGCTTAGATCTTAAAAAGAGATATCAAACCTCATCTCTTTTGCCTCTCTTGATAATGTCTCCTACTCGACTTTTTATGGATTGTGGTTTGCTAAAGTTATAGTTGGAGGAAAGGCACAGAAATGGGAGTGAATTGGGAAAAAGGTTACTATGTGTAATGAAATATACATATATATATATAATACTTGTTATATATATGTGTATATATACAAATAAACATACACATATATATATGCATACACATATATGTTAATCCCTTGTTTATTATGAAGGTTTGTGATGTGACCTTGCTAACCCATATAAAATAATGTGATGAAAGTCTCTTGAGTACCTGAAAACTAGATGTGTCTCTTTTGTCTATTTGTCTATTGCCCACTAACTACTTGGAGGTC
Source organism: Cacajao melanocephalus (assembly GCA_963573385.1). NCBI lineage: Eukaryota > Metazoa > Chordata > Mammalia > Primates > Pitheciidae > Cacajao > Cacajao melanocephalus. The sequence goes on along the minus strand of CAUYLG010031031.1, from coordinate 12,763 downwards.
AAAACTACTAACCAGTGACTGTTACTAGTAACAGGTTCTATTCCTGTTACTAAGTGGCTTTGACCTTGTGCAGGACACCTTCCTTATCTGGATATTTGCCATGGATATTTTCAGTTATAAATTTTTTATTCTCTGGGAATCTTTTGTAGGTCATTCTAATCTTAACACCAGAAATATTTTGAGCGAAAAGTGTGGGTAGACATATTATTTCAGTTTCTTTAGCATTTCACTCTTGTTTAATTATCTAATGTTGCTATCTGTGCCCTTGGGGGAGCACAGCATACTACATTAACATAAATATTCTAAGTAGAGAGAAAACTGAGTAATGAATCCATTAGTCTATGTGTTTATCAAGAAACATTACAGTGGGTCAAGTATCCTTCTGAGACATTTTGTTTACTTTTGATGCAGGTTGTTCGTCATGTAGCCCCTACCTTGAATTCTCTCACCTTGGTGATCTCCATACTTGAACAGTAACAGGTTCCTTTTACGTTGCCACTTGTTATAAAGATAGACGGTTTCTGACAATAATTTGTACAGATTTGTTGACATGTTTGAAAATAACATAGCATTTCCTAGATAAGTGCTGTCTTCTGGTTGCATCACTGATTTTTTTTCCTCCCACCATTCTGATTCTTACCAAGTGTACTGCCAGATTTCTTATCAATCTTATCAGCGATATGAGAAACCCAGTATTCCTCTGGGAATATTATTTGTGCTGTGTCTTTCCAAAAATGCAATGGAAAAAGAGACTCTGTAACTTCATACAATCTTTCAGACAAAGTTGGAGTACTAAAATTGTAGAACAATTACATATTCTAGCTATAAAACAACCACTTTAATAATACATGTTTTAGTAAAAAATTGAAAACAATAGCATTTAATTAAAAACAATAAAAGATCAGCTTGTAATTAAGTTAACATAGGTACCAATCTAAGCCAAGTATTACTTTTGTTTTTTATGCCCAAAGCCTAGTTTCAAAAATGGAAATAGTCTTTAGCTCTTTTCATTTCTCTTCCCTATACCTTGGGAAAGTTGGTGACATTTCTTCAGGTCTGTAAGAGCTGACAACTATTTTAATGATTTTATTGAGGAAACCAGGGACGAATCCTGAGATGGACAGTTTGTAAAAGAAATCAGAGATATAAAAGGAATCTTCTAAAGGCAACTTTCATAGTGTTGTTCACTTATTTATATTGTGGATGTGGCTAATTTAACAAGTTTGTTTTAATTTTAGCTGGAATTCAGTATAGTGTTTAGAATTATTTTCTGTCTTTATGCAAATAATTGTTCAGATGTGTATTTGTGTAGAATCTTTATTTGTGGTAATCACAGGTAATATATACACAAAAGTACATATTTTTAAAAGTACAAGCATATAGCCAGTGAGTTTTTGCAAAGTGAACATGCCTATTTCAGCACTACGCAGATCAGAATAAAACAGTATCAACCATTGAAAACCTCCTAATGTGCCCTACCAGTCTTTACCCATGCCTTTCCTTTACCGTGGCCAGAATTAGCTATTCTCCTGACTTCTATCATAATTAATTAGTTTTTCCTGGTTTTGACCATTAATGGAATCATATATTAGGTATGTGTATGATGTTCTTCATTTAATGTTGTATTTGTGAGCTTATTCATATTGTTGCAAGTGATTGTAGCTTGTTCATTCTCATTGATGTGTCGTATTCCGTGGTATGAACACATCACAATTTATTCTGTTGTTGATGGGCATTATGCCATTTGGCTATTCAGATAGTGCTACTCTGAACATCCTGCATATGTCTTTTGATGTACAAATATATATGCATTTCTGTTTGATAAATACCTAGAAGTAAAATTATTGGGTCATAAAGTATATATGTATATATGTCCAGCGCTTGTAAATACTACTGAATAATTTTCTACACTTTATTAGTAACAGCAATATGAAAATTATAGTTTTTCCCCAATTTCATCAACATTTTATATTGTTAATTCTTTAAATATTGCTATTCTGAAGGTCTGGAGAAAAGGGAACCCTTGCATACTGTTGATGGGAATGTAGATGGTTACAGCCATTGTGGAAACAGTATGGAGGTTCTTAAAGGAATTGATAACGGAACTAACGGAACTACCATATGACTCAGCAATCCTTTTCCAGGTATTTACCCAAAGGAAATGAAATCACCATCTCATAAAGATATCTGCACTCCTAAGTTCATTGCAGCAGTATTCATAGTAGCCAAGATATAGAAACAACATAAGTATCCATCAATGGATGAATGGATAAGGAACTCAGTTATAAAAAAAAGGATAAGATTCTGCTATTTGCACAACATGGATGGGCCTAGAGGATGTTATCCTAAGTGAAATAAGCCAGGTACAGAAAGAAAAATATGTCATACTCTCACTGATATGTGGAATCTCCTGGGTGGGGTCGAATGGCAGGGGAAGGTCAAACATATAGAGATAGAAAATAAAACAGTAGTTACCAGGGTTGGAGTTGGGAGGAGAAATGGAGAGATGTAGGTTAAAGGATGCAAAATAATAAATATGATGGATTAAAATCAAAAGATCCAATGTAAAACATGAGGAATATGGTTGATAATAGTGTATTGTATTCAAGGGTTTTGCTAAATGAGATTATAGCTGAGTAACTATGTGAGATGATGGATTTTTTTTTTCTTGAGATGGATTTTCATTTTTGTCACCCAGACTGGAGTGCAGTAGAGCGATCTCGGCTCACTGCAACCTCCTGGGTTAAGCAATTCTCCTGCCTCAGATTTCCAAGTAGCTGGGACTATAGGCACCTGCCACCATACCTGGTTATTTTTTTTTTTCTTTTTGAGACAAGTCTTGATTTATTTCCCAGGCTGGAGTGTAATGGTGCGATCTTGGCTCACTGCAACCTCCACCTCCTGGTTCAAGCAATTATCCTGCTTCAGCCTCCTGAGTAGCTAGGATTACAGCCTCCCACCACCACACCTGCCTAATTTTTTTGTATTTTCAGTAGAGACAGGGTTTCACCATGTTGATCAGGCTGGTCTCAAACTCCTGACCTTAGGTGATCTGCCCGCGTCAGCCTCCCAAAGTACTGGGATTACAGGCTTGAGCCACCACACCTGGCCAATGATGGACATGTTAATTTGTTACACTATAGAAACCATTTTACTATGTATCTTATAGCATCATGTTATATACCTCAAATATATAAAATAACATTTATTTTATAAATATTGGCATTCTGGTAGTTACACAACAGTGTTTTATGGTGGTGTTAATTTGCATTTCCTTGAAAATTAATAAAGTTGACCACCTTTTCTAACATTCATCAGCTATTCAGACTATCCTCTTTTGGAAAGTGCTTGTTCAAGTTTTATGCTCCTATTTTTTTCTATTAAGTTATCTTCTTGTCATTATTTTGTAGGAATTTAAAATATATCTATACAAATTATACATATAGTGCAAATAACTTTTTCTACTCTGTGGCTTGCATTTTAAATATCTCTTTTGGTGAACAGAAGTGCTTAATTTTAATATGCAATTGACTCTTAAAACAACATGGGGTTTTTTAACCTCCATGAGGTAAAAACTACGTCTTTAGTTGGGCGCAGTGGCTCACACCTGTAATCCCAGCACTTTGGGAGGTTGAGGAGGGCGGATCACCTGAGGTCAAGAGTTTCAGACCAGCCTGGCTAACATGGTGAAACCCTGTTTCTTTTAAAAAGTGAAAAAGTTAGCCATGCATGGTGGCACATGCCTATAATCCCAGTTATTTGGGAGACTGAGGCAGGAGAATCGCTTGAACCTGGGAGGCGGAGATTGCAGTGAGCCAAGATCGTGTCATTGCACTCTATCTTGGGCAACAAGAATGGAACTCCATCTCAAAACAAAACAAAGACAACAACAAAACGTGCTTAACTTTTGATGACCCCAAAAGTTAATTATGAATAGCTGACTGTTGACTGGAAACCTTACTGATAAACAGTAGATGAGCACACATTTTTTATATGTATTATATGATGTATTCTTACAATAAAGTAAGCTAGAGAAAAATGTTATTTAAAAAATCATGAGGAAGAGAAAAAGCATTTTTAGCACTGTATAATATTTACCTTTTTTTTTTCTTTTTGAGATGGAGTTTTGCTCTTCTTGCCCAGGCTGGAGTGCGATGGCCTGATATCGGGCTGACCGCAACCTCTACCTCCCAGGTTCAAGCAATTCTCCTGCCTCAGTCTCCCGAGTAGCTGGAATTATAGGCATGTGCCACCATGCCAGGCTAATTTTGTATTTTCAATAGAGACGGGGTTTCTCCTTGTTGGTCAGGCTGGTCTCGAACTTCTGACCTCAGGTGATTCGCCCACCTCAGCCTCCCAAAGTTCTGGGATTACAGGTGTGAGCCACTGCACCTGGCCAATATTTATCAATATACTAAATTTACATTGTCTTTGTACAAGATGAGTTATTTGTTTGATATGGTGGGCAACTATAGCTGCAGATCTCATTCTATGGTACATATCAAACAATTCAACTTGTTATTGTAATATCATGACTTTTCTCTGTTTTTTGGGAGCACTTCCAGCATCACTAGTGGCATTTCATATGGGTCCTCTTGGTGTTATTCCAGGTTTATGGTATTGCACTAAACATGGTAAAAAATACCTAAGAACTTTTTATTGCAATAAACAATTTACTGGAGAGAGGAACTGCTCAAGCAGAGATGATTAGCATCACATGGTGTTTTCAGTAGATACGTGCAACACTTGAGCTCAGCAGATCAGCAACAGGAGGTAGCTGCAAAATTATTACAGTAGTACAGTATGTACAGTTAATTTCATGTACTTATGATTTAATACTGTATCTTTATGTTTGTTTACATTTCTCTCAACTGTGAATGGTGCCATGTAAGGTCTTGTGTTTGTGTGTCTAAGTTGTGATAAATTTTAACTTTTTATAATAGATTTGCATATATTTTATGAAATTAAATGATAAAAGAGATTAGTATCTACATATATTTTGTGCATTCAAGACATACATAACTTTTTTTTGATATTTTTGGACTATGTGGTTTATCTGTGAGTTTTTTCAAATTGTGGCAAATCTCTAAAACATTTTCTAATACATTTATTGAAAAAAATCTGCATGTAAGTGTGCCTGCACAGTTCAAACCCTTGTTAGTCAAAGGTCAACTGTAGTCCAGTTCATCAATCCTTTTCATTATGGTTAGTGCCTACTGTCCTGCTTAAAAAAAACTTTGTCTATTCAAATCATAAAAGTATTTTCCTATGATATCTCCTAGAAATTTTTGGTATTACTTTTATATTTAGGTTACAGTTAAATTAAGTGCTTATATATGTGTGAGACAGCTTCTGTTTTATTCCATTGATATATTTGTCTATCCTTGAGCAAAATATTCTATCTTAATTATTATAGTTTTATATATATAGGTCTTCATGTCTGGTAATATAAGTCCTCTAGCTTTATTCTTTTTCAGGTTATTCCTGGATATTCATTTCCTTTTGCATTTGTATATACATTTTACAAGTAGCTTATCAATTTGTATTTTTAAAACACTAGCTGGAATTTTGGTTGCAATGATGCTGATTATCATTGCAATCAGTATATTGCATGATGCTGTTGTAATAGGGATAATTGTCATTTTTACAATATTGAGTTTTCTCTTAACAGTTCACAAACATTGTATAGTCTTCCATTTAATTACTTCTTCTTTAATATGTCTCAATGATTTGTTTTTAAAATAAGCTTCATTTTTTAGCTCAATTCTAGTTTCGCCACCAAACTGAGAGGAAGGTTATAGATTTCCCATCTACTCTGCCCCTACTACCACATACATAGTCTTTCCCATTATCAATATACTGTACCAGAGTGGTACATTTGTTGCAATTGATGAACCTACACTGACACATTATCACCTAAAGTGTATAGTATACATTAAGGTTCACTTTTAGTGTTGTATATTCTATCAGTTTGGACAAATATCTGATGACATGTATCCACCATTATTCTAACATACAGAGTATTGCCACTATCCTATGAATTATCTGTGCTCAGCTGGGCTTGGTGGCTTATACCTGTAATCCCAGCACTTTGGGAGGCCGAGACGGGTGGATCACTTGAGGTCAGGAGTTCGAGACCAGTATGGCCAATATGGTGAAACCTAGTCTCTACTATAAAATTACAAAAATTATCTTGGTGTGGTGGCAGACACCTGTATTCTCAACTATTTGGGATTTCTCCGTGCTCCACCTATCACCTGTTCATTCCTCCTTCCCCCTTAAACCCTGGCAACCAGTGATCTTTTTACTGTCTCCATAGTTTTGCTTTTTCCAGAATGTCATATAATTGGAATGGTACAGTATGTATCCTTTTCAGTTTGGCATCTTTCACTTAGTAATATATATTTAAGTTTCCTCAGTATCTTTTCATAGCTTGATAGCTTGTTGTTTTTTATTACTGAGTAACATCCCATTGTCTGTGTCTACCACAATTTATCCATTTACCCACTGAAGGACATTTTGGTTGCTGGCAATTATGAATAAAGCTGCTATAAATATCTATGTTCAGGTTTTTGTGTACACATATGTTTTCAACTTATCTGGATAAATACTAAGGATCATGATTGCTGGATTATATAATAGAAATGTATTTAGTTTTTAAAAAATTTTAATGATATTACTTTTAATGACAAATTATAATGTGTACATTTGTGGATTCCAATGTGATGTTTTGATAGATTTATACAGTGTAAAATGATTGCATCAAGTTAATTAGCATAGTGATCATGTCATTTACCTACCATTTTTTATGTTGAAGCATTTGAAATTTCCTCTTAGTTATTTAGAAATACATAGTACATTATTATTGAGTATAGTCACCCTGCTGTGCAATAGATATCAAAATCTATTGCTCCTGTCTGTCTGAAACTTTGTACTCTTCACTCACCATCTGCCATTTCCTCCCTCCTCAGCCCTCTAGCCTCTGGTAATCATCATTTGACTCTCTACTTCTATGAGTTCAACATTTTTAGATTTCAAAGATGAGTGAGTTAAGTAGTATTTTTCTTTCTGTACCTGATTTATTTCACTTAGCAAAATGTCCATGGTGTCACATTTGAGAGTGTGTTTAGTTTTGAAAGACACTGACAGACTGTCTTCCAAAGTGGCTGTGCCATTTCGCATTCCTACAAGCAATGAATGAGAGTTCTTACTGCTCTATATGTTCATGAGTAGTTAGCATTGGCAGTGTTTTGGGCCATTCTAAATAGATATGTGGTGGTATCTCATTGTTTTAATTTGCAATAACCTAATAATATATGATGTTAGTTTTGCGTCCTCTCATATGCTTATTTGCCATTTGTATATCTTCTCTGATGAGGTTTCTGTTCAGGTCTTTTGCACATTTTAAGGTCAGGGTTTTTTTTTGTGTGTTTTCTTATTAACTTTTAAGATATCTTTTAAGAACCACAGTGTTACTAGACTTAGGGTGCCCTTGAAAGCAGAAACAACTTAGATCACAACATCCAAGTGCTTTCAAATATCTGGAAAGCCTTCCAAAGAAGGAGAGCTACAGATAAGCCCAGATAGTGAAGACTACAATAAATACTGAGCTCTTCAATGCCCAGACAATCAAGAACATCTACTAGCATCAACACCATCTAGGAAAACATGACCTCACCAAATGAACTAAATAAGGCACCAGGGACCAATCCTGGAGAAACACAGATATGTGAACTTTCTTGCAATGAATTCAAAATACCCATGTTGAAGAAACTCAGAAATTCAAGATAACACAGAGAAGGAATTCAGAATTCTATCAGATAAATTTAACGAAGAGATTGAAATAATTTTAAAGAATCAAGCAGAAATTCTGCAGTTGAAAAATTCAATTGGCATACCAAAGGACGCATCAGAGTCCTTTAATAGCAGAGTTAATCAAGCAGAAATTAGTGAGCTTGAAGACAGACTAATTGAAAATACACAGTCAGGGGAGACAAAAGAAAAAAAAAAAGAATAAAAAACAATGAGGTGGCTGGGTGTGGTGCCTCATGTCTGTAATCCCAGCACTTTGGGAGGCCAGGGCAAGTGGATCACTTGAGGTTGGGAGTTTGAGAGCAGCCTGACCGACACAGTGAAACCCTGTCTCTAAAAATACAAAATTAGTTGAGCGTGGTAGTGCATGCCTCTGATCCCAGCTACTTGGGAGGCTGAGGCAGGAGAATTGCTTGAACCCAGGAGGCAGAGGTTGCAGTGATCTGATCATACCATTGCACCTCAGCCTGAGAAACAAGAGCAAAATTTTGCCTCAAAACAAAACAAAACAAAGCAAACAAACAAAAAACAGTGAAGCATACCTACAGCATCTAGAAAATAGCCTCAAAAGGGAAAATCTAAGAGTTATTGGTCTTAAAAAGGAGTTAGAGAAACAGGGGTAGAAAGTTTATTCAAAGGGATAATAACAGAGAACTTTGCAAACTTAAAGGAAAATATCATCTAGGTACAAGAAGGTTATAGAACACCAAGCAGATTTAACCCAAAGAAGAGTACCTGGAGGCATTTTGTAATCAAACTCCCAAAGGTCAAGGATAAAGAAAGGACCCTAAAAGCAGCAAGAGAAAGAAACAACATCCTGTGGAGCTCCAATATGTCAGTAGCAAACTTTTCAGTGGAAATCTTACAGACCAGGAGAAAGTGGCATGACATATTCAAAATGCTGAAGGTAAAAAACCTTTAACCCTGGAATAGTATATCTGGCAAAAATGTGCTTCAAACATGGAGGAGAAAGAAAGATTTTTCCCAGGCAAACAAAAGTTGAGAGTTCATTAATACTACAACCACCATACAAGAAATGCTAAGGGGAGTACTTCTATCAAATAAAAAAGGACATTAATGAACAATAAATAATTACCTGAAAGTATAAAACTTATTGGTAATAGTAAGTACGTAGAAAAATACAGAATGTTATAACTCTGTAATTGTGGTAGGTATACTATACTTGTCCCCAGTAGAAAGACCAAACAATGAACCAATAAAAAAAAACAACTACAACAACTTTTTAAGACATAGTCAGTACAACAAGATATAAATAGAAATAATAAAAAGTTAAAATGTGGGAAGACAAAGTTAAAGTGAGTTTTATTAGTTTTCTTTTTCTTGTTTATGCAAATACTGTTAAGTTGTTATCAGGTTAAAAAATTGATTATAAGATAGTATTTGCAAGCCTCATGGTAGCCTCAAACCAAAAAGCATACAATGAATACACATACACAAAAAGGCAAGGAACTAAATCATATCATTTGAGAAAATCATCTTTACAAAATCAGGACTGAAAGAAAGAGAAGAGCACAAAACAAACAGAAGACAAATAACAAAATGGCAGGAGTAAGTCCTTATTTGTCAGTAATAACATTGAATGTAATTGGACTAAACTTTCCAATCAAAAGACATAGACTGGGTGAATGGGTGAAAAAATGATACCCATTTGTCTGTTGCCTACAAGAAACATACTTCACCTATAAAAACACATATAGACTGAAAATAAGGGATGGAAAAAAATATTCCATACCAATGGAAATAACAAAAAGAGTGGGAGTTGCTATACTTATATCAGGCAAAATAGATTGCAAAATAAAAGCTGTAAGAAGATACAAACAAAGTCACTGTGTAATGACAAAGGGATCAATTCAGCAAGAGAATTCTGTTACGGTTCTCTAGAGGGACAGAACTAATAGGATATTTGTATAAATGAAAGGGAGTTTATTAAGGAGAATTGACTCACACAGTCACAAAGTAAAGTCCCATGACAGGCTGTCTGCAAGTTGAGGAGTAAGGGAGCCAGTGATGGCTCAGTTTGAGTCCCCAAATCTCAAATGTAGGGAAGCTGACAGTGTAGCTTTCAGTCTGGTCAAAAGCCTGAGAGCCCCTGGTAAACTACTGGTATAAGTCCAAGAGTCCAAAAACCAGAGAACTTGGAGCCTGATGTTTGAGAGCAGGAAGCATTCAGAATGAGAGAAAGATGAAGGCTTAAAGACTCAGCAAGTCAGCTTCTTCTACCTTCTTCTACCTGCTTTTTCTACTCATGCTGGCAGCTGATTGGATTGTGCCCACGCACTTTGTGAGGGAGTCTTCTGAGGGTGGGTATTTTTCTCCCAGTCTACTGACTCAAATGTTGATCTCTTCTGGCAACACTCAGAAACACCCAGATATGCCCAGAAACAATTTGCAGCCTTCAATCCAATTAAGTTGATACTTACTATTAACCATCACAAGGGTATAACAATTTTGAATATATATGCAGCCAACACTTGTGCACCCAGATATATAAAGGAAATATTTTTAGACCTAAAGAGAGAGATAAGGTCCAATAAAATAATAGCTAGAGACTTCAACACCCCACTTTCAGTATTAGACCAGTGTTCCAGACAGGACATCAACAAACAGCAGACTTTATCTGGGCTATACACCAAAATGGATCTAATAGATATTTACAGAACATTTCATCCAACAGCTGCAGAATACGCATTTTTTTCCTCAGCACATGGATTACTCTCAAGGACATACCATATGTTACATCACAAAACAAGTTGTAAAACATTCAAAAAATTGAAATGATATCAAGTGTCTTCTCTGACCACAATGGAATAAAACTAGAAATTAATAATAAGGAATTTTGGAAAATATAGAAATACATGGAAGTTAAAATATATGCTCCTGAATGACCAGTGGGTCAATGAAGAAATTAATAAGAAAATTAAAAATTTTCTTGAAACAAATGATAATGAAAACACAATATACCAAAGCCTATAGAATCCAGCAAAAGCAATAATGAGATAGAATTTTATAGTAAGTGCCTATATCAAAAAAGAGGGAAAACTTCAAATAGACAATCTAATGATGCATCTTAACCAGAAAAGCAAGCACAAACCCAACCCAAAATGAGCAGAAGAAAGGAAATAATAAAGATCAGAGCAGAAATAAATGAAATTGAATTGTGAAAAACAATACAAAAGATCAATGGAACAAAGAGTTGGTTGTTTTGAAAAGTTAAATAAAATTGATAAACCTTTAGCTAGACTAAGAAAAAAGAGAAGAATCAATTAAATACAATTAGAAATGAAGAAAGAGACATTCTAGCTGATACTGCAGAAATTCAAATTCATACTGCAACTATATGCCAACAAATTGGAAAATCTAGAAGAAATGCACAAATTCCTAGCCACATACAACCTACCAAAATTGAGTCAGGAAGAAATCCAGAACCAGAATAGACCAATACAAGTAATGAGGTTGAAGCCATAATATTAATAAAAAGTCTCCCAGTAAAAAAAAAGCCCAGGACATCAAGGCTTCAAGGCTAAATTCTACCAAACCAAGAACTAATACTAGTCCTACTCAAACTGTTCCGAAAAATGGAGGAAAGAATACTTTCCAATTAATCCTTTGAGGCCAGTATTACCCTCATACCAAAACCAGACAAAGGCAAATCAAAAAAAGAAAACTGCCAGTCAGTATCTCTGGTGAATATTGATGCAGACATCCTCAAAATACTAGCAAACTGAATTCAACAATACGTCGGAATGCTCATTCACCATGACCAAGTGGTATTTCCCTGGGATGTAAGGATGGTTCAACATATGCAAATCATTTGTTGTGATATATCATCATAATGAAGGATAGAAACATAGTTATTTCAATTGATGATGAAAAAGCATTTGATAAAATTTAACATCGCTTCATGATAAAAATTCTAAAATAACAGGGGATAGAAGGAATATACCCCATTATAACAACAGACCCATAGCTGGTATCATACTGAATGGGGAAAAATGAAAGCGTTTCCTCTGTGATCTGGAACATGACAAGGATGCCCACTGTTACCGCTGTTATTCAACATGATACTGGAAGTCCTAGCTAGAGCAATGAGACAAGAGAAAAACATAAAGGGCATCCAAACTGGAAAGAAAGAATTCAAGCTGGGCACAGTTGCTCACACCAGTAATCCCAGCATTTTGGGAGGCCCAAAAGGGTGGATTGCTTGAGCTCAGGAGTTCAAGACCAGCCTGAGCAACATGGCAAAACCCCATCTTTACTATAATACAAAGCATTAGTCAGGTCTGATGATTCATGTCTGTAGTCCCAGCTACTTGGGAGGCTGAGGGACAGCAATTACTTGAACCTAGGAGGTGGAGGTTGTAGTGAGTTGAGATCCTGCCCTTGTACTCCAGCCTGGGTGACACAGTGCAATTCTGTCTCAAAAAAAAAAGAGGAAAAAAAAAAAGGGAGGTTGGGCATTGTGAAACACACCTGTAATTCCAGCACTTTGGGAGGCCGAGGTGAGCAGATCATGAGGTCAAGAGTTTGAGACCAGCCTGGCCAACATAGTGAAACCCTGTCTCTACCAAAAATACAAAAAATTAGCTGGGCATGGTGGCAGGTGCCTGCAGTCCTAGCTACTTGGGAGGCTGAGGCAGGAGAATCACTTGAACCTGGGAGGCAAAAGTTGCAGTGAGCAGAGGTTGCACCACTGCACTCCAGCCCAGGCAACAGTGTGAGACTCTGTCTCAAAAAAAAAAAAAAAAAAAAAAAAAAAAAAAAAAAAAAAACAAAAAAATTAAAATATAAGTGTTTTTTTTTTTTATATTTTATCTGGGTTTATTTTTTTTTTGTTGTGTTTGTGTGCACCACATCACTACAGCACTGTAAACTTTGTTTTAATTTTTATAAAAAAAAAAAAAAAAAAAAAAAAAAAAAAAAAAAAAAACCA
>CAUYLG010031028.1:0-76962 GCA_963573385.1 Cacajao melanocephalus | reverse complement strand
AGTCGTGGGGGGTGGGGGCTAATGCTTGTACTCCCAGCCCTTTGGTTGGCCGCGGCTGTTGGTTAACCTAAGTTCAGGTGTTCAAGACCCGCCTGACCAACATGATTAAACCTTTTCTCTAAAAAAAAAAAAAAAAAAAAAAAGTACCTAAATCTAATCACACTGTCAGACGCAATTCTTTATTCACAGAAAATATGAGAGAAAGAAAAAAAAGTTAAATGGTACCAAAAAAATGCACTCAGCCAAATCCAGAATATGGGAGAGTTTAGAGGACAGGACAACCCAGTTTCTCCAACAATCAATGACATGGAAAAATGGAGGGGAATGGGGTGGAAGACAGAGCTGTTATAAGAGATGTAAGAGACATACAAGAAAATGTGATACTTGGACCTTGTTTAGACCTTGATTCAAACAAACCAACTAGGCCAGGCGGCATGGCTCACGCCTGTAATCCCAGAACTTTGGGAGGGCAAAGCAGGTGGATCACTTGAGGGCCAGGAGTTCAAGACTAGCCTGGCCAACACAGTGAAATCTCATCTTTTTTTTTTTTTTTTTTTTTTTGAGACGAAGTCTTGCTCTGTTGCCCAGGCTGGAGTCCAATGGTGTGAGGCTCACTGCAACCTCCACCTCCTGGGTTCAAGCGATTCTCCTATCTCAGCCTCCCAAGTAATTAGGATTGCAGGCACACACCACCACACCCGGCTAATTTTTGTATTTTTAGTAAAGACAGGGTTTCACCATGTTGGCCAGGCTGGTCTTGAATTCCTGTCCTCAGGTCATCTGCCTACCTCGGCTTCCCAAAGTTCTAAGATTACAGGCATGAGCCACTTCCCCCAACCCATCTCTTAAAAATACAAAAATTAGCTGGGTGTGGTGGTGCACACCTCTAGTGCTAGCTACTTGGGAGGCTGAGGCAGGAGAATCACTCGAATCCAGGAGGTGGAGGTTGCAGTGAGCTGAGATCATGCCACTGCATTCCAGCCTGAGTGACAAAGTGAGACTCCATCCTCCCAAAAAAAGCTAACTACAGAAGACATCTTTGAGGCAGTCAGGAAAATCTGAGTCTAGACCTGAGATCTGCAGTTAAAATGGCATGGTTTCGTGATTTCTGGAATTTGCTTTTAAATGTATCAGGGAAAAAAAAGGGGCAGGGGTAGGCAAAACAAGGTTGGCAAAATGTTGGTAATTGCTAAATCTGGCCTCTCTTCCATAGACAGGCTACAGCTACCCAACAAAGAGTCTGGCAACTAAAAGAATCTCTGGCCAGGCATGGTGGCTCATGCTTGTAATCCCAGCACTTTGGGAGGCCAAGGCGGGCAGATCACCTGAGGTCAGGAGTTCGAGACCAGCCTGACCCAACATACAGAAACCCCGTCTCTACTAAAAATACAAAAAATTAGCTGGGTGTGGTGGTGCATGCCTATAATCCCAGCTACTTGGGAGGCTGAGGCAGAAGAATCGCTTGAACCCAGAAGGCGGAGGTTGTGGTGAGCCGAGTTCGTGCCATTGCACTCCAGCCTAGGCACTCCAGCCTGGGCAACAGAAGCAAAACTCCATCTCAAAAAAACAAAACAAAACAAAACAAAACTATTCAGGATCATCTGAGCTCTTGTCAACAATGAGGAAAAGCCACCAGGAGGGTCTTCTTTAACCATATCAAGAAAGGAGGGGACAAAAGTGAAAAAGGAAACAATCCAAGTGTCCATGGACACTGTGTATCCATACATATGAAGGGACAAACAAAATGTGGTACAGACATACAATAGTGTATTATTCAGCCTTAAAAAGGAAATAGATTCTGACACATCTTACAACATGAATGAATTTTGAAGACATAAATACTGTATGATTCCACTTACATGAGGGATCTACAGTAGTAAAATTTGGAGACAGAAAGTAGAATGACAGTAGCCAGGGGCCACAGGGAGGAGGGAATGCGGAGTTATGGGTTTAACAGGGACAATTTCAATTTGAGAAGATGAAAACGTTCTGGAGATGGATAGTGGTAATGGTGGCACAACAATGTGAATACACTTAATGCCACTAAACTGTTCACATAAAAATGGTCAAAATGCACCCCCACCCCGTCCCCGTGAGGGGGTGGGATGGGGTTTAAAAAAAGTGGCCGGCCGGGCTCGGTGGCTCATGCCTATAATCCCAGAACTTTGGGAGGCCAAGGTGGGTGGATTACAAGGTCAGGAGTTCTAGACCAGACTGGCCAACATGGTGAAACCTACCAATAAATAACAAAAAAAAATTAGCAGGCCATGGTGGCTCATGCCTGTAATTCCAGCTACCTGGGAGGCTGAGGTAGGAGAATTGCTTGAACCAGGACCCAGGAGGCAGAGGTTGCAGTGAGCCGAGATCACACCACTGCACTCCAGCCTGGATTACAGGGCAAGACTCCATCTCAAAAAAAAAAAGTGGCCAAAATGGTAAATTTTATGTTATGCATATTTTACCACAATTAAAAAAACAAAAACTGGGCCAGTAGTGGCTCATGCCTATAATTACCGCACTCTGGGAGACGAGGAGGGAGGATTACTTGAGCCCAAGCATTTAAGACCAGTCTGGACAACATAGGGAGACCCCACCATTAAAAACAATTTTTTTTTTAATTAGCCAGGCATGGTGGCATGTGCCTATAGTCCCAGCTGCTGGGAGGCTAAGGTGGGAGAATCAATTAAGTCCAAGAGGTCAAGGCTGCAGTGAGCTGTGATCATATATCACTGCACTGCAGTCTGGGCAATAGAGGGAGACCCTATCTCACGCCACTGCACTCCAGCCTGGCACCTGGTGACGAAGTGAGAGGCTGTCTGAAAAAAAATAAATAAATAAATAAGAGGGAGACCCTATCTCCAAAAAACAAAAAAAGAAAAAAAAATGAGACCTTGTGCAAATCGATTAGTCTTTTCACACAACACCTACCTCACATACTTACTTTGGGAATTAAAATTAAAATATCAATGTAAAGGGCTTAGAACAACATCTGACACATGGAAAGCCCTTAATACATGTTAGTTGTTAACTATTAACTCATGAAAGCAACTACAAGAATTAAGTAACCATAGCGTTTGAAAATCGTTGCTTGTTTGCAGGAGGACTAAGGGATGGGGAGGGCTGTGGATAAAGACAGATGATCCAACTAGAAGCTCTACATATATTTAGTACTTTGTTAATTAAAAATTCACTTCTTAAAGAATTTACTTCTGTAAGAAAATAATATACAAAACAAATTTGAAATTATAGAGGAAAAAATTTTCCGGTAGAATAAGTAAATGGAACCAAACTGATGAGGAAATTGCAGAGACTGGATCCCAAAACACGTGCCCACGGAGCACCGTGAATGGTCAGATTCCTTCCCCAAGCCTGGCTCCCGTGGAGCACGCTGAATGGTGAGATGAGCCCGGCTCTAGTGGGACTCCAAGCCTGTCCGCAAGAGCAGAAACAGGAGAGAGACTGACAGGCTCACGAGCAGCAGCTGCGGAAAGTGGAGCTGGCTTCTCCATTCTGCAGGTTGCCACCTCCTGCCTCTACTGCATGCCCTCAAGAAGAAGAGCCAAGAAATGCTGTGAAAAAGTGGAGAACTTTCCTTGGGAAAAAGCTTTGCATGAGCATTGGAAGAACTCAGGCCTAGGCTAACTCCAGACACCACGAATATGATAGGGAAAAAAAGGAAGCTTGCTCCACTCAGAGGTGAACATGCTAAAGGATTATAACTCTGAAGTGAAAGCCTTTCTTAACTGTGGCAATGGAGAAGTGCCCAGTCATCCGACTGCTGATTCTCCTGCCACATCCTAAAGCACAGATTGCAACTTAAAGGCCTGCAGAACCAGGCAAGACACTAAGTGTCAGGAAGGAAGCTGGACGGAAAAGATGGCAGGCAGAGTGAAGGCAGCGGCAGCAGAAAGCATGTGCCCACTGAAGGGAGCAGACAGGCCCGCCCCAGCAACCACAGTTGTGCAAGGACACAGGGCACCACGATACGTCAGCTTCTCCAAGAAATGACAGAAATCCAGATTTTTTTTTAATCCCCAAATCGTCACATTTATATTTAGTTTAACTTTCTTAATACTATGTGGACCAATACTATGCAGGACAAGCAAAATGCATCATCAGGCCGACGGTGGCTGAGGAGCCAGAGAGCCAGCCAGCCTTCTTGTCCTCCACCGACCCAGGGTCTTAATACGGTGAGGCTACCAGGACACAACACTTTAAACAACAGACAATTATTCCTCACAGTTCTGGGGCCTAGAAGTCCAAGGTCAAGGTGCTGGCCGATTAGGTTGCTGAGAAAGCCTGTCTTCCCCGCTTTTAGACTATTGCTTTCTCCTCGTGTCCTCACAGCAGGGAGAGTGAGAGCAGGCTGTCTGGTGTATCTTTGCATGAGGGTATTATTCCCATCTTGAGAGCCCCACCTTCGTGACTTCTAAAGGTCTCCCTCCAAATACCACTAAATGTAAGTTATGATTTCAACATATGAATTTGGGGTGGACACAATTCAGTCCATAGCACCCTGCCTGCCTCTGAGCCCTTTCAGGAGCTGAGGATGGGAAGAGACCTCCACGTAGAGCATGTGCTCTACAACTGGAACACAGCAAAGACTCTGCGACGGGCTGAAAACAGCCTGCTTACGTTGCTGCACATTCCAAGATAGCAATTCTCCTCCCAGTAGTGTAAGCCTAGCTGGTCTCCCATCAAAGTCTCAGAAAGGTGACTTTAACACACAGCCCCACCAGATGGCTATCAGGCCCACGCCAGGTTCTTGGTGTCTCCTGGCTTTCAGAAGAGTATCCTCCTGGCTGTTACATAGGATGAAGGCTCAAGTGAAAACTGAAAACCTCCACTTGCTCACTACTAGCAACCAGGGCAGCTCTCCTGGGTAAGGACAGAGATGGCCAGCATTATGAGGATGCCCCTTCCTCATCACCAGTGCTAAGGGCCCTGGCCCCAACTCCTCCCCTTCCTGGAGACCAAGGTAAACCCCCCAAGCAGCCAGAGAACCTCTTGAGCCAGGCAGACCTGACCACGTCAGGGGACTCCCTGACCACAAAGGTCCAGCATAAAGTCCAGTGTCCATCACTTAGCAGCTCTGGAACCTTGGCCAAGTGCCAGCTGGAAGTGCACTGCAGGTAAACGTGTGACTCCAGGCTGGGCGCAGTGGCTCACGCCTGTAATCCCAGCACTTTGGGAGGCCGAGGCAGGCAGATCATGAGGTCAGGAGATGGAGACCATCCTGGCCAACACGGTGAAACTCCGTCTCTACTAAAATACAGAAAGTTAGCCAGGCATGGTGGCGCATGCCTGTAATCCCAGCTACTCAGGGGGCTGAGGTAGGAGAATCATTTGAACCCGGGAGGCAGGAGGAGGTTGTGGTGAGCTGCGATCGCGCCGTTGTACTCCAGCTCGGGTTAATAGTGCGAGAATCCGTCTCAAAAAACAACGACAAAAAGGCGTTGTCAAACAAGCAGAAAAGAGCACCAAAAAGCAGCAGGGAGGAAACTGGGGCAGTGAACAAAGCTGAAGTCCAAACAAGATGCACAGGAGAACTAAGAGCCAAGAAACTGACTTTAGGGTTCCAGCAGCCACAGGAAGAGGGTAGCAGTAGCTGGCTGCATCCACACACTCAAAGTTCAAAGCCCAATACAGTAGGTAGTTTCCTACCAATCCTGGTTCACAGATGAAAAGCAAAGGTCTCAATAATTACATCACTAGCCCAAGGTCATGGGCTAACTGTCTGTTCTAGAACTTGAACCCAGGTTTGGCTGAGAGCAAAGCCCATGTTCTCAGTCTCCACACGATAACCAGATTCTGGTTGAGTCAATGAAGGAAAAAAGGAGTTATCAAAGGAAATCCAAAAGGAATGACCGAGACTGAAAGCGATGACAGGAAGGCACTACCCAGGACCAAACTCATCCAGGAAGCTCATCATAGCAAAGAGCTAAGAAAGGGTCAGAGCAGAATTCCACGGGCTTAGGGAAGATGGGATCATGATGAAAAAGAAGTCAAGTCTTCAAAGTAGAAGAGTCGGTGCCAGGCGTGGTGGCTCACGCCTGCAGTCCCAGCATTTTGGGAGGCCGAGGCGGGTGGATCACGAGGTCAGGAGTTCAAAACCAGCCGTCTCTACTAAAAAAAAAAAAAATACAAAAATTAGCTGGGCATGGTGGCGGGTGCCTGTAATCCCAGCTACT
Source organism: Cacajao melanocephalus (assembly GCA_963573385.1). Classification (NCBI taxonomy): domain Eukaryota; kingdom Metazoa; phylum Chordata; class Mammalia; order Primates; family Pitheciidae; genus Cacajao; species Cacajao melanocephalus. The sequence continues at coordinate 70,771 of CAUYLG010031028.1, read as the reverse complement.
CAGGTGGCTGAGGCAGAGAACTGCTTGAACCCGGGAGGCAGAGGTTGCAGTGAGCCTAGATCGCGCCACTGCACTCCACCATCCTGGAACTACAGGCACATGCTACCATGCCTAATTTTTTCTTTTGTATTATTGTACAGAGACAGGGTCTCATTATGTTCCCCCAGGCCAGTAATGTACTTTAAAAAGTGTCTGAGTCAGCTGCTTTTTTTTTTTTTTTTTGAGACGGAGTTTCGCTCCTGTCATCCAGGCTGGAGTGCAATGGCACAATCTTGGCTCACTGCAACCTCTGCCTCCTTCAAGCAATTCTCCTGCCTCAGCCTCCCAAGTAGCTAGGATTACAGGCACCTGTCACCATGCCTGGCTAACTTTTTTTATTTAGTAGAGATGGGGTTTCACCATGTTGTTCAAGCTGGTCTCAAACTCCTGACTTCAAGTGATCCATCCACCTCAGCCTCTGAAAATGCTGATATTACAGATGTGGGCCACCACACCCGGCCTCTGAGTCAGCTTTTCTAAATAAAATTTTATTGGAACATAAAGAGAAACACACACACATTCCTGATGTCAGATGAGCAAAAAATAAAAATAAAAAAATGAAACAAACAAAAAGAAACACACACACAAATGCCTGATATATAATCAGTTATTACTATTCCAAAATTTATTATTTTAATTTTCTTTGTTCTTCCTCTATTTTTCTAGGGAATCCAGTAAAAATTTTTTTTAATAAAACATTTAAAAAGTTAGCCTTTCCCTTAATTAAAAAAAAAAAAAAGTGAGATGCTTTAGAGTCAAACTACCTGGGGTACAAATCTTGCCTGTATCACCGATTTGTTGTCTACACCAGTTTCCTCATCAGGAGACAACACAGGCACACTTTGTCTATGTGCTTCACAGATACTGCGTCTTCCACAAATTAAAGGTTGGTAGCATCCTTGTGTCAAGCAAGTCTACGGTGCCATTCTCCCAACAGCTGTGCTTACTTCACGTCTCCATGTTGCATTCTGGTAATTCTCACAATATTTCAAACTTTTTCATTATTGTTTTATCTGTTATGATGACCTGTGATCAGTGACCTTTGATGTTCCTATTGTAATTGTTTTGGGGAACTACAAACCCTGCCCATATAAGACAGCAAGCTTAATAAATGCTGCCTATGTTCTGACTGTAATATCAACCGGCCATCTCCCTGAGTCTCTCTCCCCACTCCTCAGGGCCTACTCCCTGAGACACAACAGTAATAAAATTAGGTCAATTAATCCTGTAGGAAGGAAGAGTCACATGTCTCTCATTTCAATCAAAAGCTAGAAATGCTTAAGCTTAGTGAGGAAGGCATGTCAAAAGCCCACAGGCCAAAAGCTAGCCCTCTTGCACCAGTTTGCCAAGTTGTGAATGCAAAAGAAAAGTTCTTGAAGGAAATTAAAACTGCTACTCCAGTGAACACAGAAATAATAATAAAGCAAAACAGCTTTATTGCTGATATGGAGAAAGGTTGCTTTTTGTTTATTTGGAGACAGGGTCTCACTCTGTTGCCCAGGCTGGAATGCAGTGGCACAATTACAGCTCACTGCAGCTTTATGTCCCAGATTCAAGCCATCCTCCTGCCTCAGCCTCCCGAGTAGCTGGGACCAGAGGCATGTACCACCACACTCAGCTAAACTTTTCATATTTTGTAGAGATGAGGTTTTACTGTATTACCCATGTTGGTCTCAAACTCCTGAGCTGAAGTGATCCTCCCCCCTCAGCCTCCCAAAGTGCTGGGATTAGAGGTGTGAGCAACCATGCCCAGGCTGCAGAAAGTTTTAATTGTTTGGAGAGAAGATCAAACCAGGCACCACATTAAGCCAAAGCCTAACCAACAGCAAGTCCCTCACTCTCTTCAACTCTACGAAGGATGAGAGAGACAACAAAGCTGCCCAAGAAAAGCTGGAAGTTAGCACAGGTTGGTTCATGAGGTTTAAGAAGCCACTTCCATAACATAATAAAATGCAAGGTGAAACGGCAAATGCTGGTCAGGCACGGTGGCTCATGTCTGTAATCCCAGCACTTTGGGAGGCCAAAGATCACTTGAGGTCAGCAGTTCGAGACCAGTCTGGCCAACATGGTGAAACCCTGTCTCTACTAAAAGCACAAATATTAGCTGGGCGTGGCAGCAGGTGCCTGTAATCCCACCTACTCCGGAGACTGAGGCAGGAGAATCGTTTGCACCCGGGAAGCGGAGGTTGTGGTATCCCACCATTGTACTCCAGCAAAACATCGTATCAAAAAAAAAAAAATTGTAACAGAAGCAGAGCCTGAAGATGTGACTGAAATGCTGCAATCTCAGGATAAAACAGATGAGGAGTTGCTTCTAATGAATGAGCAAAAAAAGCTGTTTCTTTTTTGAGACAGAGTCTTGCTCTGTTGCCCAGGCTGGAGTGCAGTGGTGCGATCTTGGCTTGCCACAACCTCCACCTCCTATATTCAAGTGATTCTCCTGCCTCAGCCTCCCAAGTAGCTGGGATTACAGGTGTGTGCCACCATGCCCAGCTAATTTTTATATTTTTAGTGGAGACAAGGTATCACCATGTTGTTCAAGCTGGTCTCGAATTCCTGACCTCAGGTGATCTGCCTGCCTCAGCCTCCCAAAGTGCTTGGATTACAGGCATGAGCCACCACACCCTGATGAACATGGTTTCTTGAGATGGAATCTACTTCTAGTGAAGATACTGCGAACACCGCTGAAATGACAACAAAGGATCTAGAATATTTCATAAACTAGTTGACAATGCAGAGACAGGATTTGAGAGGAGTAACTCCAATGCAGAAAATTACACTGTGGGTAAGTGCTATCAAACAGCACTGCATACTACAGAGAACTTTTTCATCAAAGGAAGAGTCAATCAATATGGCAAACTTCACTGTCTCCCAAGCTGGAGTGCAGTGGCACCATCTTGGCTTACTGCAACCTCTGCCTCCGAGGTTCAAGCAATTCTCCTTCCTCAGCCTCCCGAGTAGCTGGGATTACAGGCACACACCGCCACACCTGGCTAATTTTTACAGTTTCAGTAAAACAGAGTTTCACCATGTTGGCCAGGCTGGTCTCAAACTCCTGACCTCAAGTGATCCACCTGCCTCAGCCTCCCAAATTGCTGGGATTATAGCCATGACACACTTCAGCAACCACCACCCTGTTCAGCCAGTAGCCATGAACACTGAGGCAAAATTCCCCTCCAGCAAAAAGATTACAACTCCCCGAAGGCTCAGATGATTAGCAGCATTTTTTAGCAAGGAAGTTTTTTGGTTTTTTTTTTTTTTTTTTTTTTTTTAGATAGGGTCTTGCTCTGTTGCCAAGGCTGGAGTACAGTGGCACAATCTCGGCTCACTGCAGCCTCAACCTCCCAGGTTCAAGCTATCCCACCTCAGCCCCCCAAGTAGCTGGGACTTCAGGTGTGTGCCATCATCCCCAGCTAATTTTTATAATTTTTGTAGAGATGGGGTCTCATTATGTTGCCAGAGCTCTCAATAAAGTATTTTAAATTAAGGTATATACATTGTTTATTTAGTCATAATGCTACTGTACACTCAGACTGCAGAACTGTGTAAAACATAACTGTTATATGCACTGGAAAACCAAAAAATTTGTGTGACTCACTTTATTGCAATACTCATTTCATTGCAGTTGTCTGGAACCAAACTATGGTATCTCTGAGGTATGCCTATAGTACTTATAAATAGCCATTCCCAAGGCTTTAAACATTATCCCCATGCTGACAGTTGCATACCTGCAGCTTGACCTCTCCTCTGGGTTCTAGATTCTTCTGCAAGATACTTTCTCCCTAGTGACCCTTGGAGTTCTCAGATTTCCACTACTTTCAGCCAAGAGAAAGCCTTGCTTTCTTCCAAAGTCTAACGCCCCCAACCCTGCCACCATCCTAAATCTGCTTCCCTATTTCAATAAATAGTGCTACAATCCACCCATGCATTTCATCGAAAAGCCTAGAAAGGTTGAGGGGGCAGGGAGGAAAAAAGAGGCCGAGAAATCACCGAGTCCACTCATTCTCTCACACCCCTCTTCTAATCTATCAACAAGTCCCAAGAGCTCTACCTCCCAGGTCCTAAATCCACCAGCAAGATCTAAACCATTACTATCACCACACCCACCTCCCAACACTTCATCTCACCCCCGCCTCCTGTCCATGTGCCAGTATCCGTATGATCAGGGCACTCTCCAACTCAATCCCCAGCTCAGGTTTCCCCCACAACTCAGACTCAAGGCCCAACTCCCTACTTACACCTGCGAGGAACGGCTTAATTAGAAGACCAACTTTCCAGCCCAGGCTTCTGCCTCTTTCCCTTACCCTAAGCACATCAGACTTCCCTAGGTTTCTGGGGGATATCCAGCCCTTTCCCATCTCAGGGCCTTTGCAGGTGCTGTCCTCTCAGCTGGAAGACTCTGTCCCCCAAGTTGTCTCATAGCTAGCTGCTTCTCACATTCCAGAGATTAACTGAAATGAGTTAGAAAAGTCAAAGGGGGAGGGATATATACATCTATTATGTACCCACAACATTTTAAAGTAAAAAATAAAAATAAAGGGAAGATCAGAAAGGAAGGGACATAAAAAACTGCAGGGCACTGAGAAGCCAAGAGCACGGCAGAGAGGGACCATGAGGGAAAAAGGGTGGATGAAAGAACAAGACACAAGAGAAGGGTCGAGGAACAAAACCAGCGGGTACAGTGACAAAGGGCAGGTTGCAGTGAGAGGTGGGGACTAGATGGAAGTGACCTGGAGGAGCTGGTGCTGATAGGGCAGGATGAGCAGCAATTGGGAGAAGTCAGTTAACAAGAGGGTGGACAAAGCAGGCAGGTTAGCTGCAAGTACATGGAGTGGCAGGTGGGGGACTGTAAGGTGCATGGGGGAAGGTGACAGGTGTGAGGGAAGAGATGATGCGGATGGAAGGAACAGGGCAGTGTGGGTTAAGGTGAAGTTAGATGACTGGTGATATCTGAAGCAGTGATGGGGAGCGTGACGGGAAAGAGGAGTGGTGAGGGAAAGGGGGAATAACCGAAAGGAGAATCAGTGAATGGACTAGAGGGGTGATGACAGTGGGCACTGAAAGTTCTCCCACCGACAGGCAGGAGAGAAGCAGTGGGGTCACTAATAGCAGGGCAGGACTAATGGGAAGGGTCCCTGGTTCCTAGCAGATAAGGGATAAAAGAGGTCGCATAAAAGAGGGGACAGGCACTGACATCAGGGGAGAACTGATGGGGAGGGCCCTGACAGGCACTAACACAGGGGTCCTGATGGCAAAGAGGGGAAGGACACGACAGGCAGGATGGGGGAAGACACTTCCGAGGGAAACTTACTGGCGGCGGGGTTCACTGACAGAGGGCACTGGCACTGACGGGGTCACTGACAGAGAAGATCAATGACAGATGGGGGCATCACTGACAGAAGGGGTCACAGAGCACTGGGACTGACAAGGAAGGGCACTGGCAGGGGAGGGACTATGTAGTCAGTGACTGACGGGTACAGGTGGGGGTGCAGGCACTGATGTGAAGGGGGGACACGACAAAAAGAAAAGAATTGCCTGGCGGGGGCACTGGCTGATGGGGGACACTGACTGCCAGGAGAAGACACTGATGGGGGGCAGACTGGACTGATGGTGGGGAGCACTGACCAATAGCAGAGGCAGTGACTAGTGGGGGGACCAATTCGGGGGCACTGACCGACGATAGGAGCATGTCGTGCAAGGGGCACTGACGGGTGGGGTGAGGGGACACTGATTGGTGCAGGAGGCACTGACTGACAGGAAGGGGACAAAATGAGGGCACTGACTGTGGAGGGCATTGATGGGGGAGCACTGACTGACAGCAGGGAACTGACTGGGGAGGCACTCACTGACTAGAGGGTCACTGACTGGAGAGGGTACTGAGAGGGGTACTGACTGGAGGGGGAGCTGACTGGGAGCACTGACTGGAGGGGGAACTGACTGGAGGGGGAACTGACGGGAGGGGGAACTGACGGGAGGGGGCTGACTAGAGGGGACACTGGGGGGAGCTGACTGGAAGGGGCACTGACTGGGGGGGCACTGACAGATGGGGGGACTAGATGGGACACTCACTGGGGAGAACTGACTGGGGGAACTGATTAGAGGGGGCACTGACTGGGGGGAGCTGACTAGAGGGAACACTGACTGGGGGGCACTGACTGATGGGGAGGAACTGATGGGGGGGCACTGACTGGGGAGAGCTGACTGGAGGGGACACTGACTGAGGGGGAACTGACTGGAGGAGGAACTGACAGGGGGAGGGGGGCACTGACTGGAGGAGCACTTACTGGGGGAACTAACTGGAGAGGACACTGACTGGAGGGGGCACTGATGGGGGGAACTAACTGGAGGAGAACTGATGGGGGGCACTGACTGGGGGGTAACTGACTGGAGGGGGCACTAAATTCAGGGGGCACACTGACTGGAAGGAAACTGAGAGGCACTGACTGGACTGGGCACTGATGGAGGGGAACTGACTTGGGAGGGCACTAACTGCGGGGGGGTGACTGACTGGAGGGGGCACTGACGGGGGGTACTGACTGGAGGGAGCACTGATGGGGGGAACTGACTGGAGGGGAACTGACTGGGAGGGAACTGACTTGGGGGGCACTGACTGGAGGGAACTGACTTGGGGGAGCACCGACTGGGAGGGAACTGACTGGGGGAACTGACCTCAGGGGAACCGGGGGGCACTGACTGGAACTGACTTGGGGGGAACTGACTTGGGGGCACTGACTGACTGGGGGGCACTGACTGGAGGCGGAACTGACTTGGGGGGAATTGACTGGGGGGGCACTGACTGGGGGAAACTGGGGAACTGACTTGGGGGGCACTGACTGGGGGAACTAACTGGGGAGGAACCGACTTGGGGGAAACTGACTTGGGGGGCACTGACTGGGAGAAACTGTGGGGAACTGATTGGGGGGAACTGACTGGAGGGGGCACTAACTGGGGGGAAACTGGAGAACTGACTTGGGGGGCACTGACTTGACAGGCACTGACGGGGGGCCCTGACTGAGGGAACTGGCTGGGAGGCACTGACTTGGGGGGAACTGACTTGGGGAGCACTGACTGACTGAGGGGGCATTGACTGACTGGGAGATAACTATCTGGAGGGCGTACTGACTGAGTCGGGGGAAGTGACTTGGGGGGCACCGGCTGACCGAGAACGGGGTCCGAGCGGCGCGCGGCCGCACTCACCTGCCCTGCGGGCCGGGCGTCGCGGCAGCTCCTCGGAGGCCCGTGTGGAGGCCCGAACGGAGGCCAGGGCGCTGGTGGAGGCAAAGCCCAGGCGGCCTCGGGCGGGCCGCACACACATGGGCCCGGCCCGGGGCGCGGCGCCTACGGACACCGGCGCGGGCGGCCAGCCAGCGGCTCTAGACCGACTCGGTGCCGCGGGCGGCACTCAGATCGCTCCAAAATGGCGGTAGCGGCGCACGAGCGCGCGCTCGGAGGCGGGGTCTTCGCGTGGGGCGCGCACGCTCGCGGCCGGGGGCGGGGCCGCGCGAGTGGGCGGGGCCGGGACATGGCCCAGCTCTCCCCGCCCCCTGGAGCGGGGCGCTGGGTGCCTCCCGCGTGGGAGCACGAGGACTTGGGTGTTGCTGAGTCCCGGCCACGGAGGGGTGTCCGCCGACTTGGAGTGCGTGGGGTAAGGGTGCGGCTTTCCCCTTTTACGTTTCCCTCTGAGGTATTGGCTAAAGTTTTGTGCAAGCATAATTAATTTTGTTATAGCCACAAAACAATCCTCGAGTGGCCTGATGCAGTTTCAAAGTCACACACCTGGGGCAGGGGTTTCCCCCATGGCTCGGGGAAGGGCCTGCTCCTCTGGCCCTAACCTCCTGCCGCAGGCCCCTCCCAGAGGCCAAGGGGCGTGAACACCCCCCACCCCCAGCAGCAGGAGCGGGCTCAGCCCCCGGCGCCAGGCCAGGCCCCTCCCCGTCCCGCGTCCTGCGTGGACCCGGAGCACCTGAGCCGCCTTCAGACACTTGTTTTCTCCAGGTGCCCCACGGGTTCTTGCACGGCATTTTGCAAATTAAGTATATGCCTATTTAACAAGAGCTGGAATTGTTTAATTCCAACTAATCTCTAGAATGATCACTATTATTTCTGATGTCAGAGCAAGCCGTGGATAAATGTTGGGGAAACATGGGGCACTTAAGAGATTTCTAAACCTTTTTTCCTGTTGTCAGTGAACACATTCTCTCCGCTCCGCATTCACCGATGCTCTCTGCGAAAGCGGATCTGGGCCGCTCAAACAAATATTCAGTATTTCAGCTTTGCCAGCTGGCGCTGTTAAGCTTTGTCGGTAGAGGGCGCCAGAAAGACGTTGCAGGAGAAAAGGGCTTGGCCCTGCGGCTGGCGGCCCCGGGGTTCCCCCACACCCATCTCCTGCCCTGGTCAGCAGCACCCTCCTTAGAGGGTTTTTTAATTTTTTATTTCATTTTATTTATTTTGAGATCGCTCCTCTGTCTCCCAGGCTGGAGTGCAGTGGCACGATCTCGGCTCACTACAACCTTCATCTCCCAGGTTCGAGCAATTCTGCCTCAGTCTCCCGAGCGGCTGGGATTATAGGCGGCTAATTTTTGTATTTGTAGTAGAGATGGGGTTTCATCATGTTGGCCAGGCTGGTCTTGAACTCTTGACCTCGTGATCCACCTCTCGGCTTCCCTAAGAGCTGGGATGACAGGCATGAGCCACCGCGCCCGGTCTCCTCCGTGGTTTTATAGCACATGTCTCTGGCGAGCCTTTCCCCAACAACAGCTTTTCCCCTCGTATCCTAAGGGCAGATTTCTGGCAGGTTCCATTGAAGGAACTTCTAGGAAGTGGGGGTAAAGAAGCCTCAGCCTCACAACCTAGAAAAGAGACGCCCTGCATTCAGTAGGCTCTGACCTTCTGCAGTCGCTGCTCTCACTGTGGTCTCCTTTGCAGAAGCTGGAGGTGCTGCTGCTGAATTAAGCTGCGGAATGGGGACTGGGGCCAGGGGCCAGGGGCACCAGATATGAGAGATGCCCCTACCACCCTTTTGCTGCCCTGAGCACGTGCAACTCTCTGCCTGATCTTGATACCCTTCCTGTGCTCAGCCAGTGCACCTGGGCTCAGCAGGAGCTCCTCTCCTCCTCTCACACCCACACTGGATTCATCAGCAAGTGTGTTCCCTCCACTGCAACATGTGATATCTCCATGTTGGAAATAGATGCTTGGTGCTGCAAAGAAAAATCAGCACTGAGACAAAGGATCTTTCAGCAATGCAATGTTTACTTCCTGGACTGCAGGAAGGGTACCCTCGCTAGCCATCTTGCCACGAGAGTGCAATGAACAGAGGAACACCCACAAATTTATCCCTTATGCATTTGAGGTCGTCCTTACTGCTGTGTCTGATCTCTGTTGGCTGGAGCCAGACCTCACAATCTAAACTAAAACCCAGTTGGCTAACAACTTAAAACTTTTCTAAACAGGTAAAAGCAGTGGAGAGCTGGGACATGCCTGTGAGCACGCCCAGCACAGATATCTTGGTTAAAGTATAAGGACACAGAATGTACTACATGCCTGTAAGCATGGCGTCTCTAACAACTACATAGGTTAGGGCTTAACAAAGTTAACGAGAAACGAAACTTTAAAAAGGATCTTTCCTACTTCGCACACTCCACTACCAACATTCTGGTTCAAAACCAGTTTCTCTCACCTGACTCCCAGTAGTTTCCTATGGGGGCTCCCTGCATCTGTCCTGGAGTACTTACTGTAGGTCAGCTTGCTGTCATCAGCAAAGCAGCTAGAGGGCTCCAGTTAAAATAGATCCGATTGGCTGGGCAAGGTGGCTCACATTTGTAATCCCAGAACTTCGGGAGGCCTAGGCAGGAGGATCGCTGGAGCCCAGGAGTTTAAGAACAGCCTGGGCAATAAGTGGGCCCCGTCTCTACAAAAAATTAAAAAATTAGCCAGGTGTGGTGACGAACCTGTAGTCCCAACTACTTGGCCAACTGAGGTGGGAGGATTGCTTGAGCCTGGGAAGTAGAGGCTGCAATGAGCTATAATCTTGCCACTTCATTCCAGCCCAGGTGACAGAACAAGACCCTGTCTCAAAAAAGTAAAGGGCCAGGAGTGGTGGCTCACACCTTTAATCCCAGCACTTTGTGAAGCCGAGGCGGGTAGATCATTTGAAGGCAGGACCAGCCTAGCCAACATGGTGAAGCCCCTTCTCTGCTAAAAATACAAAAAATTAGTTGGGCGTGGTGGCAGGCACCTGTAGACCCAGCTACTTGGGAGGCTGAGGCAGGAGAATCACTTGAACCCGGGGAGGTAGAGGTTGCAGTGAGCTGAGATCGCATCACTGCACTGTAGCCTGGGTGACAGAGTGTGTCTCTGTCTCTAAATAAATACATGAAATAAAATAAAATCGGTCAGATCACGTCTTCTCTACTCCCAGGAGCTCCTGCCTCACAGGCTGAACAACAAAGCCCCTCCTGTGGCCCACAGGGCCCTACCTGGTCTGAGCTCTCCTCCCCCACTCCCTGTGCTCATGGCTCCCAGCCCAACGACCTCCCGCCACTGGCCACTGGCTGGCGCTGTCCCTGCGTCCCCACAGGCCCTTCCTCGTTCATTGCTGTGCTGGTGACTGGCTGCCAAGGTCTTCACTGCACAGTGCCCTTCCCTGCCCGGGTTTCCTTGGTCACTGTGTTTCAACTCTCTCTCTCACACATCACACACACACCACACCCACCACACCACACCACACATACCCACGCATAGCACATACACCCCACACACCCACGCACACCACACATCGCACACACACCACACACACCCCCATGCACACCACACACAAACTCACAGCACACACCACAAACTCACACCACACACAAATCCACACACACCACACACACCACACCACACACCACACACACACCACACACACCACAAGCATACCACACACACATACACACAACTACCCTACACACCCCACACACAACACACCCCACACACACACCCATACACACTCCATAAACACCACAAACACACCACACATACCACACACACACCCCACACATACCCACACACCACACACATACACCACACACACCCACACACCACACATACCACACACACACCCCACACATACCCACACACCACACACATACACCACACACACCCACACACCTCATACACACCACATACACCCCCATTTCACACCACACACTTACACCACACATACACACACACCACACACACACCACACACACCCACACACCACACATACCACATGCTACACACCACACATACACACACACCACACACACACCACACACACCCCCAAACACCCCACACACCACATGCTACACACCACACACCCCACACACTCCACACCACACACACATACACACCACATACACCACACAGCACACACACCACATACACACTCCACACATACCACATACCATACACATACTACACATCACACAAACCCCACACACTGCACACCACACACACCACACAACCACACACATACACACCACACACTCCACATCACACACAGACTACACACACCACATACTACCCACCACACACATGCCATGCACCCCACACCACACAAACACCACACACACACTACACACCCCACACACACGATGCACACATATACACCACACACCCCACATACCACACACCACACACACTACAAAACACACACATGCCACTCACCACACACTACACACACCACACACACACACCACAGACACCACCACACACACCACACACACTACACCACACACACCACATACCACACAGCACACACATATCACACAGACCACACACACTACACGCACATACCAGACACACCACACACACACTACATCACACCACACACACCCGACATACACCCCAACACACCCCACACACACTACACATACCACACACCACACACACTGCACCACACACACCACACACACACCACACACACACCATACACACATACCACACCCACCCACACACCACACACCCCACACATAGCACACCCACACACCACACACACATGCACACACCCACACACACAGTTCACCACCTTCCCTACTTGGTTTATCCTCCCTCGAAATTTTGTCACTAGGGCTGGGCGCAGTGGCTGACACCTGTAAGCCTAGTACTTTGGGAGGCCAAGACGGGCAGATCATTTCAGGTCAGGAGTTCAAGACCAGCCTGGCCAATATGGTGAAACCCCATCTCTACTCAAAATACAAAAATTAGCTGTATGTGGTGGCAGGTGCCTGTAATCCCAGCTACTTGGGAAGCTGAGGCAGGAGAATCACTTGAACCCAGGAAGCGGAGGTCACAGTGCGTTGAGATTGCATCACTGCACTCCAGCATGGCCAACAGAGTGAGACTCCATCTCAAAGAAAAAGATTGCATCACTAGTTACGGTTAACTAAAGGGTCAGAAATCACACAATGATTTCAACAGGGAAAGTTTGGTGTAAAAATATTATCAACGCACTTTGGGAGGCCAAGGCGGGTGGATCACAAGATCAAGAGATCGAGACCATCCTGGTCAACATGGTGAAACCCCCGTCTCTACTAAAAATATAAAAATTAGCTGGACATGGTGTGGCCAGGCCTGTAGTCCCAGCTACTCTACTCAGGAGGCTGAGGCAGGAGAATTGCTTGAACCCAGGAGGTGGAGGTTGCAGTGAGCTGAGATCGCACCACTGCACTCCTGCCTGGGTAACAAGAGCGAAATTCAGTCTCCAAAAAAAAAAAAAAAATATATATATATATATATATATATATATATAAAATCAACAAGAAGAGATTAATTATAAAGTAATAAAGTTTCAAGAAAGGACAGTCTGGCCTGGGCAACACAGTGAGAGCCTGTCTCTGCAAAAAAAAAAAATTTTTTTGAGACAGTTTTGCTCTTGTTGCCCAGGCTGGAGTGCAATGGTGAAATCTTGGCTCACCAAAACCTCTGCCTCCCTGGTTCAAGTGATTCTCCTGCCTCAGCCTCCCAAGTAGCTGGGATTACAGGCATGCACCACCATGTCTGGCTAGCATTTTTAGTAGAGACGGTGTTTCTCCATGTTGGTGAGGCTGGTCTCAAACTCCCGACCTTAGATGATCTGCCTGCCTCGGCCTCCCAAAGTGCTGAGATTACAAGCATGAGCCACCACACCCAGCCTCCCCTGTTAAAAATTTTAAAAATTAGCCGGGCATGGTGGTGCACGCCTGTAGTGGGAGGATTTCTTGAGCCCTAGTGAGCCATGACCACCCTGCTGTACTCCAACCTGGGTAACAGAGCAAGACCTTGTCTCTAAATTAATTAATTAAAATAAAGAAGGAGCAGGCCAAGTGTGGTGGCTTACATCTATAATCCCAGCACTTGGAGAGGCTGAGGCAGGAAGATGACTTGAGGCCAGGAGTTTGAGACCAGCCTGGACAATACAGTGAGACTTCGTCTCTAAAAATTTTTTTAAAAGTTAGCGAGGTATGCTGATATGTTCCTGTAGTCCCAGATACTCAGGAAGCTGAGGTGAGAGGATTGCTTGAGTCCAGGAGGTCGAAGCTGCAGTGAGCTGTGATTGCACTACTGTACTCCAACCTGGGCAACAGAGTAAGACCTTATTAAGAAAGAAAGAGAAAGAAAGAAAGAAAGAAAGAAAGAAAGAAAGAAAGAAAGAAAGAAAGAGAAAGAAAGAAGGAAGGAAGGAAGGAAGGAAGGAAGGAAGGAAAGAGGAAGAAAGAAAGAGGAAGGAAGGAGAGAGGAAGGAAGGAAGGAAGGAAAGACAGAGAGGAAGGAAGGGAGGGAGGGAAGGAGGGAAGAAGGGAAGGAGGGAGGGGAGGGAACGGGAGGGGAAATGCGGAGGGGAGGAAGGAGAGAAAGGAAAGAAAAGAGAGAAGAAGGAAGGGAGGGAAGGAGGGAGACAAAGAGAAGAAAGGGAGGAAGGGAAGGGGAAAGAAAGAAAAAGAAAGGAAGATAGAAAAGGAAGAAAGAAAGAAGGCCTGCCTTGGTGGCTCATGCCTGTAATCCCAGCTGGGAGGCTGAGGCAGGCGGATCACCTCAGGTCAGGAATTTAAGACCAGCCCGAACAACATGGTGAAACCTGTCTCTACTAAAAATACAAAAAATAGCTGGGCGTGGTGGCATGTGCCTGTAATCTCAGCTACTTGGGAGGCTCAGGCAGGATAATTGCTTGAACCCGGGAGGCAGAGGTTGCAGTGAGCTGAGATTGCGCCATTGCACTCCTGCCTGGGTGACAGAGCAAGACTCTATGTCGGAAAAAAAACAAAAAAAAACTTAGAAGGGGGTTCCTTCCCCAAGGGTGGAAGTTCATTCCTTGTTAGAGAAGTGTGCATGTGTCCAGGAGGTTCCCTGGATTGTCCTGGGGTGGAGCTGATCCACAGCCACTGAGGAGAGGCTGGTGGGCAGGAATGCACCCCTCTAAGTGCAGGTGGGCCAAAGCTGGAAAATCAACCTCTGAAGTGCCTGTGAGGCTCACTGGAAATCGAGTTGGCATTGAAACTCAGTGGGAAGCTATCCCCAGGGGTGGCACCAAAACGTGGTGAGGATGAGTACAACTGCAACATTTCAGAAGACATTAGCCGGGCACGGTGTGCACTGGCAGCCACACAGCAGGAGCTGGAGGAGAAGGAATGCAGGTGGGCGCTGGGAAGCCCCTTCCTCCTGCATTCTCTCCTGGCAGAGCTTCTCAGGGGTGGTCTCGAACTCCAGAGTGCTGGGATTACAAGCGTGAGCCACTGTGCCCGGCCAACTGGTCATGTTTTTGGTTAAAAGACGCAACATTGAGGCCAAGCTCGGGCGGCGGTGGCGCATGCAGGGCCTCCTCAAAAAAATAAAAAATAAAAAAGACTCAACATTAGCCAGGCACAGTGGCTCACGCCTGTAATCCCAGCACTTTGGGAGGCCCAGGTGGGCGGATCATAAGGTAAGGAGATAGGGACCAGCCTGGCCAACATGGTGAAACCCCATCTCTACTAAAATACAGAAAATTAGCCAGGCATGGTGGCACGCACCTGTAGTCCCAGCTACTCAGGAGGCTGAGACGGGGGAATCGCTTGAACCCAGGCAGCGGAGGTTGCAGTGAGCCAAGATTGCGCCACTGCACTCCAGTCTGGGTGACAGAGCAAGACTCCATCTAAAAAAAAAGACTCAACATTGGCCAGGCACGGTGGTTCACGCCTGTAATTCCAGCACTTTGGGAAGCCAAGGCGGGCGGATCACCTGAGGTCAGGAGTTCAAGACCAGCCTGACCAACACAGAGAAACCCTGTCTCTACTAAAAATATAAAATTAGCTCGTTGTGGCGCAGTGGCTCATGCCTGTAATCCTAGCACTTTGGGAGGCCAAGGTGGGTGGATCACCTGAGGTCAGGAGTTCAAGACCAGCCTGGCCATCATGGTGAAACCCCATGTTTAAGAAAAAAAAAATTAAAAAAAAAAAAAAAGAATATTAGCTGGGTGTGATGGCACATGCCTGTAATCCAAGCTACTCAGGAGGCTGACACGGGAGAATCACTTGAACCTGGGAGGCAGAGGTTTCGGTGAGCTGATCTGTGGATCCAATGTAATCCCTGGCAAAATCTCAGCAGATTTTTTTTGTTTTTTGTTTTTTTGTTTCTTTTTTTTTGAGACAGAGTCTTGCTTGCTCTGTTGCCCAGGCTGGAGTGCAGTGCTGTTATCCCACCTCCTGGGTTCAAGCCATTCTCCTGCCTCAGCCTCCTGAGTAGTTAGGATTACAGGCATGCGCCAGCATGCCCAGGTAATTTTTTTGTATTTTTAGTAGAGAAGGGGTTTCTCCATGTTGGTCAGGCTGGTCTCAAACTCCCGACCTCAGGTGATCCACCCACCTTGGCCTCCGAAAGTGCTGGGATTAGGGGCGTGAGCCACCACGCCTGTCCTCAGCTGCTGTTTTTTGTTGTTGCTGTTGTTTTTATTTCTTTTTTTTTTTCCTTGGGAAACACATTCAAACTGTTACTGGATGTTGTTGTTGTTTTTAATAAGGCGGCTTAAAGCTGGTGTTTTTTATTGGTGGTGGAA
The DNA here is from genome assembly GCA_963573385.1 of Cacajao melanocephalus. NCBI lineage: Eukaryota > Metazoa > Chordata > Mammalia > Primates > Pitheciidae > Cacajao > Cacajao melanocephalus. Next base: position 54,699 of record CAUYLG010031028.1, on the reverse strand, counting down.
ATTGACAAGCCAAGCAAATACTAACATCTGTATAGATTTGCAAATAATCAAGATAGTCAAAACAATTTTGAAAAAGAACAAAGCTGAAGGACTTACACTACCTGATCTCCAAACTTATTATAAAGCTAGAATAATGAAGATAGGTCTGGGCACAGTGGCTCACACCTCTAATCCCAGCACTTTGGGAGGCTGAGACAGGCAGATCACCTAAGGTCAATAGTTCGAGACCAGCTTGGCTAATATGGCAAGCGAAACCCTGTCTCTACTAAAAATACAAAAATTAGCTGGGCGTGGTGGCACACACCTGTAATCCCAGCTACTCAGGAGACGGAGGCAGGATAATGGCTTGAACCTGGGAGGCAGAGGGTGCAATGAGCTGAGACTGAGCAATTGCACTCCAGCCTGGGCAACAAGAGCAAAACTCAGTCTCAAAAAAAAAAAAAGAAAAAGAAGACAGGAAAGAATTAGTATAGCGGCTCAAGTCTGTAATCGTAGCACTTTGGAAGGCTGAGGCAGGTGGATCACAAGGTCAGGGATTTGAGACCAGCCTGACCAACATGGTGAAACCCCGTCTCTACTAAAAATACAAAAACTAGCTGGGCGTGGTGTAGCTGGGCGTGGTGCCGCGCCTGTAATCCCAGCTACTAAGGAGGCTAAGGCAGGAGAATCGCTTCAACCCCGGAGACGGTGTTTGCGGTGAGCCATTGTACTCCAGTCTGGGTGACTGAGTGTGACTCCATCTCAAAAAAAAAAAAAAAAAAGAAAAAGAAAAACATACAGATTAAGGGAACAGAATAGAGAATACAAAACCCTCAAGATTATCATCAATTGATTTTTTTTATGGAAGTGCTAAGTTTATTTATTTAGCAATGAGTTCTCACTCTGTTGCTCAGGTTGGAGTGCAGTGGTGTGACTGAAGAGGGAGATGCAAGCATCTCAGATCAACTTCCCTTTTTCATTCCTAAGACTGTAAACTTCCCCTTTTTATTCCTAAAACTGTAAACTGAAGTCCTCATATGTAATTCCTGAGACGAGACCCTTTTCATGTGTTAAGCTATAAACCTAAGATTCTTCCACATGTAACATCTAAAGTATAAGCCTATATAAAGAAGGAACCTTCCTTTGTTAGAGGAGCTTGGCCATTGGGCAACTATGCCACCTTGCTCCTGGCTGAATAAACTCCTTCCTCCTGTATTCGGTGTCCGAGAGATCCGTTTCCCGCGACCGCTCCTGCTACATGACCGCAGCTCACTACAGTCTTCAACTCTGGGGCTCAGGCAATCCTCCTGCTTCAGCCTCCCCAGTAGCCGGAACTATAGGCATGAGCTACCACACCTCACTCCTAAGTCAATTTTATGGGGAAACAATATATTTTTCAATAAATGGTATTGGAATAACTGATTATCCATACTTAAAGAATTTAGGGTCGGGTGCGGTGGTTCAGGCCTGTCATCCCAGCACTTTGGGAGGCCAAGGCGGGCAGATCACAAGGTCAAGAGATGGAGACCATCCTGCCCAACATGGTGAAACCCCATCTCTACTAAAAATACAAAAATTAACTGGGCATGGTGGCACATGCCTGTAGTCCCAGCTACTTGGGAGGCTGTGGCAGGAGAATTGCTTGAACTCGGGAGGCAGAGGTTGCAGTGAGACAAGATCGCGACACTGCACTCCAGCCTGGCAACAGAATGAGACTCTGTCTCAAAAAAAAAAAAATCTGAAATGAGTCTTGTGGGACTAAAATTCCAGGTGTTGGCTTCCCTTAAGAAGCTCAGGGGAAAACCTGTGTCCTCACATTTTCCAGCTTGTCCTATATCCCTTGGTTCATCTAATCTTCGTCCATCTTCAAAGCCAGCAGCTGAGCATCTTCCAGGTTCTCTCTCAGATCCCAGCATCACATTGACTTCTCTGACTCTGACTCTAAACCTCCTACCTCTTTCTCTTTCTCTTTTTTTTTTGAGACGTACCAGGCTGGAGTGCAATGGTGCAATCTGGGCTCACTGCAAACTCTGCCTCCTGGGTTCAAGCGATTCTCCTGCCTCAGCCTCCCGAGTAGCTGGGATTACAGGCGCCTGCCACCATGCCTGGCTACGTTATGTATTTTTAGTACAGACGGGGTTTCACCATGTTGGCCACCAGGCTGGTCTCTAACTTCTGACCTGAAATGATCCCCCCCACCCCTTGGCCTCCCAAAGTGCTGGGATTACAAGGTATGAGCCACCACACCCGGCCTATAACTACTTTTAATTATATACAAATTAAGGTGCTAGTTATTCAGAAAGTTTTAGAAAAAGGGCGGTAACTTTGGGGTGGTTATCATGGGAAGGGGCAGTAACTTGTGGGCACTGCCATGGCAATGGTAAGTGGAAATGGCACTGGTGGGGGTGTCTCATGGAGAGGCACTTTTGCCTCTTCCCTGTTTCAGCCAGCCTTTAATCTGGCCTGGAGTAAAGTTCTGCCTCCTACCTCAAAATCAGAATACATCTTATAATGATGGCATGCAATAACCACGGGAAAAGAAAATGCTCAAGACCATTAGTAATCAGGGAAATACATATTAAAACCACAGTAACAGCCAGGTGCAGTGGCACACGCCTGCAGTTGCAGCTACTTGAGAGACTGAGGTGGGAGGATCCCTTGAGCATGGGAGTTCCAGGCTGCAGTGAGCTATGATCACATCACTGCACTCTAGCCTGGGTGACAGGATGAGATCTCTTCTCTACAAAATAAATAAAATTTTAAAAATCACGAGATACCATTACTCACTCAATGGACTGGCTAAAATAAAGACGCTTGGCAATACCAGTTGTTGGTAAGGATGTGGAGCAAACAAAACACTCACACACTGTTGGTAGGAATGTTTTTAAATGTACGGCTGCTTTGGGGAAAGCTAAACATATACCCAGGCTATGCCTCAGCAATTTGGTTTCTATGTATGCCCAAGAGAAACGAAAATGAGCCTGGGTAACTTGAGACCCCATCTCTCAAAAAAAAATTAAAAAACATAATGGGGCATGGTGGCGTGTGCCTGTAATCCCAGCTACTTGGAAGGCTGAGGCAGGAGAATCACTTGAACCCAGGAGACAGAGGTTGCAGAGTCGAGACCGTCCCATTGCACTCCAGCCTGGACAAGAGCAAAACTGTCTCAAACAAACACCAAAAACAAACAGAAAACAATACGGCCATGTGCTGCCTAATGGTGAAGTTATGTTCTGAGAAATGTGTCATTGGGCGATTTTGTTGTGCGACAAACCTAGATGGGACAGCCTACCCCACACCCAGGCCAGATGATCCGAACAACACGTGGTAATCTTTTATTTATTTAGAGATGGAGTCTCCCTGTCACCCAGCCTGGAGTGCAATGGCGCCATCTCGGCTCACTGCAACCTTTCCCTCCTGGGCTCAAGCGATTCTTCTGCCTCGGCCTCCGGAGTAGCTGGGACTACAGGCGCGTGCCACCACGCCCGGCGAATATTTGTATTTTTAGTAGACACGGAGTTTCACCGTGTTGGTCAGGCTGGTCTCGAACTCCTGACCTCGTGATCTGCCACCCCACCTCCTCAGCCTCCCAAAGTGGTGGGATGACAGGCGCGAGCCAATGCGCCCGGCCAAAACGTAGTAATCTGAAGGGACCACCACAGTACATGCGGCCCGCGTTCCAAGGAAACGTCACGAGGCCCACGACTCAAAGGCGTGCCTCACTAAGTTACCGACAGCCTCAAACTGGCCCTTCCATGCCGGGCCGCGAGGTGTAGAGGCAGGGGCTCTGCGGACCACAGCGGGGACTAGGGGCCTAGCGAGGGAGGGAAGCGCTCGCTGCAGGTTCCCGCGATTCCCCCGGAAAGTTAAACTGCAGAGACGCCGCGTGGACACCCGGGGTCAGACGCGATCCCAGGCCGCGCCGGCCCCAGGGAAGCGAGCGGGGGTCCACGAGGGACCCGAGTCCGCTGCGGTGCCTGGGCGCTCAGTGAAGACGCCATTCCGCCACGAAAAGGCCCGCGACGCCGTTGCGCGGTGGGGGGAGGCGGACGGGCCGGACCTGCGAACCCCGACGACCCCGGCACCGACTAGCTCCGGCCTTGCTCTGCCTCCCCGGCCTGGCCGCGAGGCTCCGGCGAGCCGCGAGCCCCGGGACCGACCCAGCTCTCTCGGGACTCAGACTGGGCGGGCAGTGGAAGGCTCCGGGGCCGCCGCGTCAGCGGAAGTCCTCCAGTGGGCGCCGGCCGCTCTAGCCTGCGCGCGCCCTGCTCGCTGGTGCTCTGGGCAGCGCCCGGTCGCTGGCCTTTCTCCGGCGTCAGGGGGCGCGAGGGCGTGGTGGGGCCGCTCTGGGCCGCGGCAGCCGCTCGACTGCTCTGAGGCGCGGTCCCGACGCGCGCCGTCCCCGGCCGCGTTCCCCGGGCAACCCGCGGCCGCCGCCATGGATGCGCTGCTGGGCTCCGGGCCTCGGCGGGCTCGCGGCGGCCTGGGCGCTGCTGGATCTGTGTCTTCGGGCCGCGCTGCGCGGATGCCGGCGGCACCTTGGGCGCGCTTCTCCGCCTGGCTGGAGTGCGTGTGCGTGGTCACCTTCGACCTGGAGCTGGGCCAGGCGCTGGAGGTGAGCGGGCGCGGGCGCGGGCGCGGGCGGGCGGGCAAGGCTGGGCGGCCCGGGGCTGGTCTCGCCTCGCGCGGGACCCGCAGCCGCCCCGCACTCTCCTCGGCCTTCGGCCACCGCCTCCTGGAGGGGCCTTTTCCCGGGCTCCAGAAGCTTTCCCCAGGCTAAGGACGGAAGGCGAGTCGCTCGGAGTGGGATCTTGTCTTCACATTGAGGTGGAGGAGACAGGGACCCTGCACTTTGCCTAACCTAACCTACGTGGTACTCTTTCGATTTTTCCCTGTAAATATCTCACATCTCCCCGCTCCATTCCCCACTGGAGCAGTGACACCTTCATACCCTCAGTGGCTCCCGCCAGAGTCCCGGGCTCACCCTCTGACCCGCATCCCATCCCTGGGCATGGGCAAGGCTGACGGCTCCTTCTGCAACAAAGGTCTCAGATCCGTTTCTTTGCTGCTATCACTGATGTCATTCCCACCCCAGCTGCACCCCAGAGTTCATCCTTTGTGGCTCTCCTGCTTAAAATCCTGCGGTGCCTCCTTGTTCACCTAGAATCAAATCCAGACCCCACGGGCCCCTGCTTGGCCCCTATCCCTCCACCTACGTCTTGTGGTCCTGCTCTTGGGGTTCTGTTCACTGGCTGTGCCCATGGGCTTTCAATGTGGTCTTCCTGCTGCATGCAGGGCTTCCACCCATCTACCCGCACAAGCAGCTTCTCTTCCTCCTGGTGTAGACTAGGGGAGGCCCTGCAGGATGATCTTCTCTGTGTCCTGTGACACACACCACAGAGCTGACCAGCACAGGGGAGGCCCACCTGCAGGGGGACGGAGGCTTCCCGGCATTGGCGGAATGAACCTCCTGAGAGGTAGTGAGCACTCCATTACTGCACATGTCCAAGATGAGGCCAAATCGTCGTCATCAGGAAAGCCAGTCAGCATGTCTCTGTGGTTGGGAGATGCTTTCTAAGGCCCTGCTGAACTCCAAGAGTCCACAAGAAGACTAAAGTCTTCTAAACAGAAAAGCACAACTCCAGCACCCTCTGGAGCCCCTCCCACACACCATCTCCAGCAGGTGCACGGCTTCAAACAGCACCAGTGGGTGGGGGCTGAGTACCAAGAGGTGTGGTGATCTGCCCGGTGTTGAGAGCCACTTTCTTAGTTCAATACTGTCACCCAAATTGCTCCCCACAGAAGAAGTTAAGAGGTTGCTCTTTCTTAAGGCATTCTCATGTGTCATTTTCTAAAACGCATTCGGAAAGTTATTTCTGAGCTGAGTTGAAGGCTGTGTGTGCTTGGACTCCTTAGCTTTTGCTGGGGATGCTCAGCTTGGACTGGGAGCATGCTCAGCTGGTGGGGTGTTAGGGACCCTGGGCGACGGACGTCCGAAACCCTCCGTAGCAGTGACCTGGGCACCTGCAGCTCATTGAGTCTGTGCTGGCAGGGCTGTGGGGTGACGTGTCCAGCTTTAGAGGGGTTGGGCAGGACTGTGGGGTGACGAGTATACAAGTCAGCTAAGGAAAGGGCCTGGCTCCGCCTTCTCAGCTCTTGGAAACTCACCCCTTGGGCTGGGCGCAGTGGCTCCCGCCTATAATCCCAGCACTTTCGGAGGCTGAGGCGGAATAATCACTTGAGCCTTGGAGTTCCATACCAGCCTAGGCAACATAGTGAGACCCTGTCTCTACCAAAAATAAAAATAAATTAGCCAGGTGTGGTGGCTTGCACCTGTAGTTATAGCTACTCAGGAGACTGAGGCCAGAGGATTGTTTGAGCTCAGGAATTCAAGGCTGCAGTGAGCCATGATCACCACTGCACTCCAGCCTGGGTGACAGTGAGAACCTGTCTCAAAAACAAAAGCAAACAGAAAAGGCTAGGTGCAGTGGCTAATGCCTGTAATCCTAGCACTTTGGGAGCCCAAGGTGGGAGGAGCACTTGAGCCCAGGAGTTCTAGATCAGCCTGGTCAGTATAGCAAGACCCACATCTCTGCAAAAAATGCAAAATGAGGCCAGGCTCATTGGCTCACACCTGTAATCCTAGCACTTTGGGAGGCCGAGGCAGGAAGATTGCTTGAGCTCAGGAGTTTGAGACCAGCCTGGGCAACATGGTGAAATCCCATCTGTACTAAAAATACAAAAAATTAGCCGGGCATTGTGGCATGCCTGTAATCCCAGCTACTCAGAAGGCTGAGGCAGGAGAATCCCTTGAACCCGGAAGGTGGAGGTTGCAGTGAGCTGAGATCGCACCACTGCACTCCAGCCTAGCCTGGGTGACAGAGCTGGTGTGTAGCCCTCAAAAAAAAAAAAAAAAAAAGAGGCGGGGCGTGGTAGCTCCCATCTGTAATCCAAGCACTTTGGAGGCCAAGGCGGGCGGATCACCTGAGGTCGGGAGTTCTAGACCAGCCTGACCAACATGGTGAAACCCCATCTTTATTAAAAAAAAAAAAAAGAAAAAAATATTAGCCAGGCATGGTGGCACACACCTGTAGTCTCAGCTACTTGGGAGGCTGAGGTAAGATAACTGCTTGAGCCCAGTTGGAGGTAGACCCTGTCTGTTAAAAAACAAAAACAAGGCCAGGCACAGTGGCTCTTGCCTGTAGTCCCAGCACTTTGGGAGGCCGAGTTGGGTGGATCACCTGAGGTCAGGAGTTTGAGACCAGCCTGGCCAACATGATGAAACCCCATCTCTACTAAAAATACAAAAATTAGCCAGGCATGGTGTTGTACACCTGTAATCCCAGCTAGTCAGGAGCCTGAAACAGGAGAATCACTTGAACCTGGGAGGTAGAGGTTGCAGGAGCGGAGATCATGCCACTGCACTCAAATATGGGTGACAGAGAGAGACTGTCTTAGAAAAAACAACAAAAGAAAAATAATTTTTTTTTTCAAAGGCAAAATTTACCTCTCCATATCCCAGCTCCCTCAGAGGACTCTGGAGTGAACTCCGATCAGTTAGAACACCAGTTTCACTGTGGCAACCATGCCCTCCCAGGCAGCAGCTCCCTTACTCTGAAATCTTAGGACACTTTTGTAGTCTTAAAAAGTATTGAGGACCGCAAAAAGGCTTTTTAAAAAATATATATACGAGTTATATCTATCAATGTTTACTAGGCGTAAAAACCAAGGAAATTAGCTGGGCACAGTAGCACAGGCTTGTAGTTCTAGCTACATGGATGAGTGAGCGCAGGAGTTTGAGACCAGCCTGAGCAACATAACAAGACCAAGTCTCTACAAAACAGTGTGAAAATCAGCCATGTGCGGTGGTGCACGCCTGTAGTCCCAGCTACTCAGGAGGCTGAGGTAAAATGATTGCTTGAGCCCAGGAAGTCAAGGCTGCAATGAGCTGTGTTCACACCACTGCACTCCAGCCTTCGTGACAGAGTGAGACCTTGTCTCAAAAAACATTTTTGAGAGTTAGAGGGGCTGGGCACAATGGCTTATGCCTGTAATCCTAGCACTTTGGGAGGCCAAGGTGGGCGTATCACAAGGTCAGAAGTTCAAGACCAGCCTGGCCAATACGGTGAAACCCCGACTCTACTAAAATACACAGAAAAATTAGCCAGACTTGGTGGTGCGCGCCTATAGTCCCAGCTACTCGGGAGGCTGAAGCAGGAGAATCGCTTGAACCTGGGAAGCGGAGGTTGCAATGAGCTGCCATTGCGCCACTGTACTCCAGCCTGGGTGACAGAGCGAGACTCCATCTAAAAAAAAAAAGCAGGGGATGAGGAAAAGAAAAAAAGAAATAATACAAAAATAGAAAAAAAACTAAGAAAATGTTTTTAATTGTACAAACCTGAGGAAATTAAAAAATATTACTTCATTGAAAAAATAATTAACATCCTATATATTAAAATACAACCATGTTTTTCAAAACAAAAACAATTTATTGAAAGGAGTGGCATGTTTTCACACTTCCACATGCCTTATTAACATCCGGCCGTGCCGGGCGCAGTGGCTCACAAAGTAATCCGAGCACTTTGGGAGGCTGAGGCAGGCGGATCGCAAGGTCAGGAGATCGAGACCTTCCTGGCTAACACAGTGAAACCCCTTCTCTACTAAAAATACAAAAAATTAGCTGGGCATGGTAGCTTGGGCCTGTAGTCCCAGCTGTTCAGGAGGCTGAGACAGGAAAATCGCTTGAAACTGGGAGGTAGAGGTTGCAGTGACCTGAAATTGCACCACTGCACTCCAGTCTGGGTGACAGAGCGAGACTCTGCCTCAAAATAAATAAATAAATAATAAAATAAAATAAAATGGTCAAATAGACAGCTGGATTTGGCCAGGCATGGTGGCTGTCGCCTGTAATCCCAGCACTTTGGGAGGCTGAGGCAGGCAGATCACCTGAGGTCAGGAGTTTGAGACCAGCCGGACCAACATGGAACAACCCTGTCTCTACTAAAAATATAAAATTAGCCGGGCGTGGTGGTGCATGCCTGTAATCCAAGTTACTCGGGAGGCTGAGGCAGGAGAATCGCTTCAACCCGGGAGGTAGAGGTTGCGGTGAGCTGAGATTGTGCCATTGCACTCCAGCCTGGGCAACAAGAGCGAAACTCCATCTCAAAAACAAATAAAAAAACCAGCTGGATTCTCATCAGCACTGCATTCAGCCCACAAGGACAGGACATGCTGCGGCCTCTGGGAGCTACACTGTACACGAGGGCGAAGATGAGAGAGGAGACCCTCGTGAATGAGAAGAGCTTTGACCCCAGGGACCGCAGGGGTGGCCAGGCCTTACCTTGAGAACCACTCCCTGGATGTGCCTTCTCCAAACCAAGCTCCCACCCTGGTCTTACTCAGGGTGACTGGTGACGAGGAGCAGGGACCTGTGCAGGCTGGCTTAGGGGAAAAGGGCAAGACCCTCATGGAACACTGAGCAGGGCACAGCCTGGCCTGGGAGGCCTCCTTGCCCTGAGCATCAGCTCCATTGGTCCCCTCACCTTTGTCTGGCCAACCCCGGGTGGCTGACCTCCGGGTTAGCAGTCAGCTCTAGGCTGTACCTGGACCCCAGGGCCACTCCCAAAGAGGGTGAACCTGTGAATGTGGATTTCCCTGGTCAGATGTGCTGAGGGGCCCCTGGGCATGGGCATGGAGCTCAGAGGCCACAAGCGCCTGTGACCGGCAGACCAGATGCAGAGCCCTGAGCTCAGACAGAGGGTACCTGCCTTTCCTCAGCTCTCCTCAGTGCAGACACACAAAGGCTCAGCCTGAGTGGCCGAATGGCCCTGCCCCTCACAGAGCTATCCTGAGGTGCCCAGCCTACCCCCAGCTCCCCATCGTCCTCCTCCTTCTGACCCCTCCTTGGTGCCTGTTTAGCTCCCCTCCACCCGCCTGTCTAGTGGACCTCACAGACCTCTTCACACTTGCAGCATTGTATGTGAGGAGGGTCTGTTTTGTGCCAGGTGCTGGGAGGCAGAAGGAACCAGGACAGGGTCACTGCCTTAAAGAGACTTACTGTGTATCGGAAGAGGCAAAGCAGGACCGCAGGAGCAAGCCCAGACCAAACAAAAGGGCAGAGCTATTTTAACAGCAAGCCAGGCCTGGTGGCTCGCACCTGCACTCCCAGCACTTTAGGAGGCTGAGGTGGTAGGATCGCTTAAGCGTAGAAGTTCAAGGCTGCAGTGAGCTGTGATTGTGCCACTGCGCTCCAGCCTGGGTCGTGGAGCGAGACCCTGTCTCTCAAAAACAAAATGGCAGATGCATTCATCCAGGGCACGGCATTGTTAGGGGGACCCCCGGGCTCAGCTCCTCACCATCTGGGGGCTCAGGGCACACCTCAGAAGAAGCCACATTACAGCCTAAACCCAACTCTGGAGAAGTTGGGCGGATGGGATGAGGAGGACACAGTGTGCAGAGGCCCTCCCGGCAGGCTTCAGACACAGCTTAGGAGACACTGCAGGGCCCACTGGGAATGGGGCCCCTGGGGGCTCCCTACAGTGAAATTGGACCCATTGGGCTGGGCTCCCAGGCTCGCCTGCCGCACCTGCTGCCTCTGTCGGCGCACACCTGTCTTCCAGGTCATTCAGCGCCTGCCTAGCATCATGCTCTCCCCAACTGTCCACTCTGGGGGTGCAGGGCTTGCCCAGCCGGGCACTCTCCAGGCACTACAGGTGGGGCACAGGCCCTAGTAAGGGGAGGGTGGTGAAGACAGCTGAGCAGGACGGGGAGAGGGCCTGACAGGAAGCTCCCATCTGGGGCAGGGGTACTGCCGGGCCTGTATGTGAGCAAAAGCTAGGGGAGCAGCACTGCCGGGGCCCTCTGGCTTGGGGGGTGGTGAGGGAGGTAGGGGAACAGCCAGGTAGGGCCCTGTGACCGTCCCGGGTGAGGGGGACCTCTGGGTCTCTGAAACACTGCCTTTTTTTTTTTTTTTTTTTTTTAAAGATGGGGTTTCACCATGATAGCCAGGCAGGTCTTGAACTCCTGACCTCAGGTGATCCACCCACCTCGGCCTCCCAAAGTGCTAGGATCACAGGGGTGAGCCACCGCGCCCAGCCTTTTTTTATTTTTTTAGATGGGGTCTTGCTCTGTTGCCCAGGCTGGAGTACAGTGGCTCCATCTCGGCTCAGTGCAACCTCCGCCTCCCGGGTTCAAGCAATTCTGCCTCAGCCTCCCAAGTAGCTGGGACTACAAGTGTGCGTCACCATGCCTGGCTAATTTTTGTATTTTTAGTAGAGCCAGGGTTTCACCATGTTGGCCAGGCTGGTCTCGAACTCCTGACCTCAAGTGATCTGCTTGCCTCAGCCTCCCAAAGTGCTAGGATTAGAGGCGTGAGCCACTGCGCCCCGGCGAAGCTCTGCCCTTCTGATGCTGTGAACAAATGTCAGGCTGATAGGGGCAGGGGTCCCAACTGCAGTCTGGGCAAGAGGTGGTTTGGTGGCTGTGAGGACCAGGGGTGTGAGAAAGGGGTCAGGAAGCCCACTCAGTTGTGCTGGCCTCTTACTGAGAGGGTCCTGGGGAGTAAAGAAACCTCCAGCTGGGAGGGGAGCTGCCCTTGGCCTGGGGCCTGGTGCCTGGAGGACAGAGAGAGGATCCAGTCAGCAAGGAGCCAGGCATCGTAGCCAGAGAAGGTGGTGTGGGGAGGATGCAGCACACTGATGGAGCAGGGAACTGGGGCGAGCCAGCACCGTGGGCACTGACCTGCGCCCCACAGACGCTGCAGCTCCTGGGACAGTCCCAGCCCAGCGCATGCCATCAGGGTGTTGCCTCCGTGGGCAGATGGCATCACCAGGCGCTCTGTCTTCCTCTACAGCTGGTGTACCCAAACGACTTCCAACTCACAGACAAGGAGGTGAGTCCTGGCCCTCTTGGGAATGGACGTGACCCAGGAGTGAGTCGGCCCTCACTGGGTTTTGTATGTTTCAGAAAAGCAGCATCTGCTACCTGTCCTTTCCCGACTCACACTCAGGTAGGCGACCCCACCTTTCCTGGGGCTGGACATAAGCCAGCTGGGAGTCCCTGTAGCCCAGGCCGGAGGCATCATGACTGCCTAGGCTGCCTGTGGTGCACAGAATGCCACCAGGTGGGCAGCACCAGCCCCATGCCCACTCAGCATAGGCACCCAGATCCCCGAGTTGCAGCAGGGCAGCCAGGTCCCCAGGTACATGTGGAAGGGGTGTATCTGGGCAGAGGGACCAGCAGTCAGTCTCCTACACCCCACACACTGGCCACCAGGAGCAGAGCCCCCCTCCTGCTCCCACCCCGGGGGCACAGACGTCCTGGTTTTCTGTCTCAAGCAGGTCGAGCCAATCTCCCAGAGAAGTTGAAGGTGCTTCTCTGTGCAAATATATTCTTTTTTTTTTTGAGATAGAATCTCGCTCTGTCATCGGGCTGGAGTGCAGTGGCACGATCTCAGCTCACTGCAGCCTCCGCCTCCTGGGTTCAAGTGATTCTCCTGCTTCAGCCTCCTGAGTAGCTGGGACTACAGGCTCCCTCCACCACGCCTGGCTAATTTTTTTGTATATTTAGTAGAGGCAGAGTTTCACCATGTTGGCCAGGATGGTCTCTATCTCTTGACCTTGTGATCTGCCTGCCTTGGCCTCCCAAAGGGCTGGGATTACAGGCGTGAGCTACCATACCCAGCCCTTGTGTGAATATGTACTAAGACCCTAGTTGTAGGGCGTGCAGGAGTCAGAATGGGAGCCCGTTGGGAAACAGACCCCTTGGGCTGGGCATTCTTTCTGGGGCATTTTTACCAGCAGAGGCCAGGCTCACAGGGCCCTTGCCCCTGGTCCCCAGCTCCAGGGCCTGCAGGAGAGGCTTCTGGCCCTGACTCGCATGGTGGGGCTGCCCCTTTTCAGGCTGCCTTGGAGACACTCAGTTCAGCTTCCGCATGCGCCAGTGTGGAGGGCAGAGGAGCCCCTGGCATGCCAATGACAGGCACTACCACAGCAGGGTCCCCGTGGTGCTGCAGGTGAGTACTGGGCTGCCTCTCTGACCTGCTTCTCCTCCTCTGCTCCCCACATGCCCTGCCAGGGTCAGGCTGGTGTGAGAAGCCCCTTCAGAGTGCCTGGGCCCTGTGTGGCAGGAGAGGAGCTGGCCAGGCCCCACTGCTCCTGCAGTCCCAGGCACCAGCCCCAACTGGGGATGGGCCAGCTCTTCCAGAGTCTCTCCAAGGTCCTTGGGGCTTTTCCTTGGCACCACACATCCGTGGCTGGGCGTCTGCATAGTTGAACAGGGGCCCATGTAGGTTTTCCAGGGCTCCCAGTCCCTGAAGCTCCTCTCCACCATGCCAGCTGATTCTCTGCTGTATCAGCAGAGGTATTACCCACCTTCTGAGCCCTGGACCTCCCGGCCCGCCTCTGCCTCGGTGGCCAGAGGGCAGTGACAGCAGCTCTAGGAGCCTCCTGGTTCTCCAGGCTCCCATCTGCCGCAGTTCCTGCCTATGTCTTACCGCTTGCAGCCCTGGGCCAGGTGGTCTGGGTGGGGAATGGCCTAGCTAACACCTTGCTCCTTCCAGAGGGAGCCAGCACACTACTTTGGCTATGTGTACTTCAGGCAGGTGAAGGACAGCTCTGTGAAGAGGGGCTATTTCCAGAAGGTGAGCTGCTGGGCTACCCTGGGCTGGTGCCTTCGAGAGGCAGGAGCTGGCAGGCAGCAGGAGGGACTGGGGAACAGGCAAGGGGTCCTGAGCCTCCAGCAGTACCCACTCCTCCTGCAGCGCCACCTGGGCTGTGTCCAGCTCTCCTTGCAGCCCCCCCTGCCCTGTCCTTGTCCGGCGGCACCCAAGGCCCTTCTGTCCTGGTCCAGGGTGTTCCTGCCGCTCCCTGCTGGCTGGTGGGTCATCACACTGTCAGGGTTAGGACAGCCAAGCCTGGAAGCCATATGCCTACAGTGAAAGCTGCTCAGCCCAAGGGAGATCATTCCAGAAATCCTGGGCACCATGCATTTCCCCCCGAAGGCCCTAGGGTCCAGCCCCCACTGGCCGCCACCCAGGGAGTTCAGTGTTGGGTTTTCTCCTAATAATCTGGGGTCTAAGGCTGTTCGGGGCAGCTGTCCTGTGGAGTTGGTGGGATGTACTGCCCGGGGCCAGCTCCAGGTAAGCTTGGCTTCAGGGGTCTCTGTGGGCTCCTGAGTGGCTGGGATGAGGCCTGGTGCTGGGGGCCTCTGAGTAGCCCTCTGACCCCACAGTCTTTGGTGCTGGTGTCCCGCCTACCCTTTGTCCGGCTGTTCCAGGCGCTGCTAAGCCTGATCGCCCCTGAGTACTTTGACAAGCTGGCACCCTGCCTGGAAGCAGGTGAGTGGCCATCAGGCGTGCCCATCGCGGTCTCATCATCCCAGCTGTGGCCCCTGGTGGGCCCGGCAGCAGCCTCTCCTTGGGGAGGGTCCTGATGCTGGCTACTGTATCCACAGTGTGCAGTGAGATTGACCAGTGGCCGGTGCCCGTGCCTGGGCAGACCCTGAACCTACCTGTCATGGGTGTTGTTGTCCAGGTGAGAGCCAGCTGGCTGGGGAGCAGACTGCAGGTGTGTGAGGATGCCCTGCTCCCTCTGGCAGCTGCTCCCTCCTTCTCCAGGTGCACATCCCATCCAGGGTGGACAAATCCGAATCCAGTCCTCCGAAGCAGTGTGACCAAGAGGTGGGAGCTGAGGCGGGGGCTGAGCCAAGAGAGCTGGGCTTCACCTGACTGACTCCTGCTCCTGGGCCGGGTGGTCACACCTGCCTCCCTGGCCCACCCTGTGGGGTCGTGAAACCCAGGCAAAGCCATAGGCTGTGTCTTGGTGTAGGGCTGGGCGCTCCCCACCCTCCCCTGTGCTGGGAGGCAGGGGCTGCCTGGGGCCCAAGGGGTGCCAGCCTTGCCTTGACCCTGACCTGCCCTCTCCTTTTCTCAGAACCTGCTGCCAGCCCCAATGGTTCTTGCTAGTGTCCATGAACTGGACCTATTCAGGTGAGCCCCCTAGGGTGCTGCACACTGCTTTGGGGGAGCTCAGCTGTGTGTGCATGTGCTTGTAGGTGCGTGTGTGTGCACGTGTGTGCGTGAGTGCATGTGTATGCGTGTGTGCATGTGCATGAGTGCGTGAGCGCATGTGTGAGTGTGTGTGAGTGTATGTGTGCGTATGTGCGTGCATATGTGCACGAGTGTGTGCATGAGCGCATGTGTGTGTGAGTGCATGGATGCACATGAGTGCGTGTATGTGTATGCGTGAGTGCACCTGTGTGCATGAGTGCCTGCATATGCATGTGTATATGAGTGCATGTGTGTGCATCTGTGCGCAAGTGCATGTTTGTGAGTGCATGTGAGTATGTGTGTGCACGTGAGTGCATGTGTGCGCGAGTGCATGTGTGTATGTGACTGCACGTGTGTGCATGAGTACCTGTGTGTGTGCGAGTGCATGTTTGTGAGTGCATGTATGTGTGCGTGAGTGCATTGTGTGCATGAGTGCATGCATGTGCGTGTGTCTGAGTGCATGTGTGCATGTTCATGTGAGTGCATGTGTGTGCATGTGTGTGAGTGCATGTGTGCATACATGTGTGCATGTGTGTGTATGGCCAGTGCCCTGTGGGGACTGCCCAAGGGAGGCAGTGCTTATCCTGAGTAATCCTTACAGCACTTCCGCAAGGAAGAAAGAATTGTGCAGAAGAGAAAGCAAGTGCCCACATGTCTGCAGCCAGCGGACATGGGCAAAGTGGGCAGGATGTTCTAGAAGACAGGTGTCAAGGAGAGGCTGTCAGGAGAGATTCAGTGCCTAAGGCCACCCTCTCTTCCTCTGGGCGAGTCTGCAAGGGGGCCTGGGCCTTGGGACCATCCTGCTCTGTGCTGGGCCCAGCAGGAGCCAGGGCTGCACTTGGAGTGGGCACAGGGTGATTGCAGGGGTCTGGGCAGGTACCCTCTCCAGCCCAGGTCAGCAGCCCCTGCCCCGGCTTTGGGGCCGTTTCAGGACTGCTGGTCCCTCACAGGTGGGTCCAGGTTGAGTCCCCCATTCCTGGGGCCAGGCCCAACACAGGTAAACTGTCAGAGCTTAGGATGGCCATGGTAACCCAAGACACTCTCACATCTTCAGATATCTGTCTTCACCCTGGGGCAGTGTGCCATGTTCACTAGTGCCTGGGCCTGGGCCAGCCTGGGCGAACGGGTGGGAGAGCGGGACCAGGGCCAGGAGTCTCAGCCCTGCCTGACCTCCTGGATCATCCTGTCCGGCGCCAGGTGCTTCCGGCCTGTGCTGACTCACGTGCAGACACTGTGGGAGCTCATGCTCCTTGGGGAGCCCCTGCTGGTCCTGGCACCCTCGCCTGACGTGTCCTCGGAGATGGTGCTGGCCCTGACCAGGTACCGCCTTGCCCCAGTCCCGGCTGGGGGCGCTTTACCATCTTAGCTATTCCTGGGCCGCCCCTGCCTCACCTGCTCCTGCTGCCCCTGCCCACAGCTGCCTGCAGCCCCTGAGGTTCTGCTGCGACTTCCGTCCCTACTTCACCATCCACGACAGTGAGTTCAAGGAGTTTACCACACGCACACAGGCCCCGTAAGTGCTGCCTCCACCCCCGCTCTCACCCTCACTCCACCTCCTCGGGCCTCTGTCTCTGCCTCTTCTCTCTCTCTCTCTGTCTAGACCAAACGTGGTCCTGGGAGTTACAAACCCTTTCTTTATCAAAACGCTCCAGCACTGGCCCCACATCCTCCGAGTTGGGGAGCCCAGAATGTCAGGTAAGGTTCCTGGGGAGGTGCAGGGAGTGGTACTGAGAAGCCTCATTGAGTATGGGACCTCCTCAGAGCCTGTGGGGATGGCCAGAGCTGTGGGCACTGAGGCCTGGCCACCGGCGTGTCTCGTAGGAGACCTGCCTAAGCAAGTCAAGCTGAAAAAGCCTTCAAGGTTGAAGACCCTGGACACCAAGCCAGGTCTGTGCTCCCCTAGACCTGGAGCTGCTCCACTGTGGAGGGCCCTGTCTTGTATCTGGCAGGTCTCCCGGGTGGGGAGGCCAGGCCTCCAGACCCTTGCTCCTCTTCTAGGACTCAGCAGCAGAGCTCAGAATCCTCAGGGGGAGGGGGGCGCTCTCTTCTTCAGTGGGTCTCTGTCTGGGGTGGGGTGGGTGAGGTTTCCAGGTGCAGGCAGATGAGACCCCACCCTGGCTCCTCTATGGGGCTGCAGGAGTGTGGGAGGGAGCCCCTCAAAGGGCAGGGTGCCAGCTGTGCCCTCCTGCCAGGCCTCTACACCGCTTACACGGCCCACCTCCACCGTGACAAGGCACTGCTCAAACGGCTGCTCAAGGTATGGGCTGGTGGGGTGGGGGCTGGGGACACAGGAGCCTGGTGTGGTATGAGGCACAGCAAGGGCCTCGACCCTTCTTCCCTGCAGGGCGTGCAGAAGAAGCGGCCATCAGATGTGCAGAGCGCCCTGTTGCGGCGGCACCTCCTGGAGCTCACACAGAGCTTCATCATCCCCTTGGTGAGGCACGGGACTGGGGGGCATGGAACTGGGGGGCACAAGGCTGGGGGAGCACAGGGCTGGGGGGCATGGGGTTGGGGGCACGGAACTGGGGGGCATAAGGCTGGGGGAACACAGGGCTGGGGGCATGGGGTTGGGGGCATGGAACTGGGGGGCACGAGGCTAGGGGAGCACGGGGCTTTGGGACATGGGGCTGGGGGGCATGGAACTGGGCGGCACAGGGCTGGGGGAGCACAGGGCTGGGGGGCGCAGGGCTTTGGGGCATGGAGCTGGGGCGTACGGGGTTGCGGGGCATGGGCCTGGGGTGTATGGGTCCATAGGCTCACTACCCTCCCTTTCTCATCCAGGAGCACTACATGGCCAGCCTCATGCCCCTGCAGAAGAGCATCACGCCCTGGAAGGTGGGAGTCCTGGGGGGTCCAGGGAGTACGGGTTCCACCCTCACCCGCAGGAGGGAAGGTCTGGAGCAGACGGGAGGAGGCCATGGCTGTGCAAGAGCCATAAGGCTCAAGGCCGTCATGTTTGTGAAATGGGGCCGCAGGACAGGAGGCGGACAGGACCCGTAGAGGGGCTCGGGGCTTGTTCCTGGGAAGGGCTCTCTGGGATCTGTGCCAGGCAGAGTGGGGGCTGGGGGTCCTCAGGTGTGGTGAGGAGTGTGTCTGTAAAGCATGTCAGGTGCACGCCTGTGAGTTCCCGTGTGCTGGCTCCCCATCCCCTCTCAGACTCCCCCCCAGATCCGCCCCTTCAGCCAAGATGACTTCCTGCGGAGCCTGGAGCATGCTGGGCCCCAGCTCACCTGCATCCTCAAGGGCGACTGGCTGGGTCTCTACAGGTGGGTGGACAGTGGGTGCAGGTGGCCTGTGCCCGCCCTTGGTCCACAGGGTCATCCCATGGCCCCTGCCTGTCACTCCCCACAGGCGGTTTTTCAAGTCCCCCCATTTCGATGGCTGGTACCGGCAGCGGCACAAGGAGATGGCCCTGAAGTTGGAGGCCCTGCACCTTGAGGCTATTTGTGAAGCGGTGAGGGAGGCTGGGGGTTGGGGGTGCCAGAGCATGGTGGGGTGGGTACAGGCCCAGGGCAGGGGAGGGCCTTGCTGACAGCAGACCCCATCTTACTCTGTAGAACATTGAGACATGGATGAAAGACAAGTCGGAGGTGGAGGTCGTGGACCTGGTCCTGAAACTTCGCGAGAAGCTGGTAAGATGCCTCCCAGCCTTGTCCCAGTGCCACCGGCCTGGCATGGAGCTGTGCCTGCCCTGACCGCTGCTGCCCTACAGGTGCGGGCTCAGGGCCACCAGCTCCCTGTGAAGGAGGCAACGCTGCAGCGTGCCCAGCTGTACATTGAGACGGTCATCGGCTCCCTGCCCAAGGACCTGCAGGCCGTCCTGTGCCCTCCCTAGGACAGAGCCAAGGGCCATGGTCCCAGGAGCCTAGGTCTGCCTGAGCCTCCATCTCCCCAGTGGCCACGGCACTGGGCCAAGCACGCGCTCCCCTTCCTTGGCCCCCCGCCCAGACTGCAGGCTCTCCTTCCTGCACCACCATTGTCTCAGCAGTAAAGGCGACATTTGGAGCCACAGCATGGCCCTGACCATAGGGATTATGCGCAGGCTGAGCCTTGCCTCCTCCTGGGCCCCACCTGGCCTCGGCAGACCGCAGGCTGGGCCGGGGGCGAGGACAGGCTGGGAGTCCTCGCTGATGTGGGTGTGTCTACCATCTGCCCCTCCCCGTGCGCATCTGTTGGCCCCCAAACCCCCTGCACTGTGTGTGTTGCTTCCTTCAGCCCGGCAGGCTGCCCAGGACAGGAGGGACCCTCTCCCAACACAGCCACCCACCCTTGTCTTGTCTGGGGATGGGAGGGTACTTTGCACATAGTCATCAACTCAAGAAGGGGAGAGATGGCTTTGCAGTGTGAAGAGTTCTGCCCACCACCCCTAGTGCCCCTCTGGGCCCCCGCCTGCCTGGGGCTGTGGTTTGTTTGGAGGTAGGGGGTGGGCAGGGGGCCATGTGGGGCCGAGTGCCTCTGCTAGGAGAGCTGGCTCAGCCTGGCCCTTGGAGGGTCCACAGCACCTTCCTGGCTCCCAGTCCTGGAGCCCCCACCAGGTGCCAGCTCCATGCTCCCGCCTGAGAGGTGGACAGAGCCCCTGTTGTCTGTGTGTGTCCGTCCATCCCCACATGCAGCCAAGGGGCTCTGGACTCCGGCCTGACCCTGCCTCTGGCTGGAGCTGCATGTCTCCCTTTCCTTGGTAAGGGTGAGGGTCCCAAGAGCCACCTTTGGGTCATGTGCACCCCCATGTGACACCTGCAGGCACTGAGCCCTGTGATGTATGATGTTGACAGCCCTGTCAGGGCTCCGGACCACCAAGCCCCGCCCAGCATCACACACTGTGCCTGGGGATAGGTCCCCTGACCACTCAGACCCTCACTTCTCATCTGAGAGATCCAGCCATGCAGATGCCTGACAGGGTGCTGGGAGGGCCCACCCATGGAGACTGGGCCTCGTGCCCTGCAAGGCCAGGCGGGTGCTGGCTGGGGGACACAGGGCTGGGGCAGGGACTTTTCATTTTCTTCTGAGGCCCCCATTCAGTGCGACGTACTCTGTGCGTTATCATTGGTGCTCTCAGACCACAGCCTCCAGCGAGGTGGTGGACAGCGAGCACTTGGTGGCCACTTCAGTGCAGGGTGTGACCGAGCCACGAGGACTCTGGGGTCAGGTGTGGGGCGCCAGGTCGTTCTCAGAACTTGGTCCATGTCAACTTGTCCAGCCTGACTACAGCCCAGGACAGCCTGTCCCTGTCCCCATTCTACAGACAAGAACACAGAGGCAGCGGGGAGGGTGACGAGGGGAGCTGTTCAGCCCAGATGTCTGGTGCAGGGTCCCAGGACGTGGCCACATTAAACAGAGCACATAGAGGCTGAGGCAGCAAATCCGTTCTGTGGCACTGGCAAGCCAGGGCCTGAGGGTGAGAAAGGTCCTGGCCCCAGATGCAGCTTGGCCTGCCCCGACTGTGGCGTGGGGCAGCCTCCCTGCTGAGGGCTTGGTCTCTAGCGGGTCTGCAGAGATGCTGGTACTTCCTGTGTGGCCAGCTGGAATGCTGACCTCTGGGGCCTAGGGGATGGTGCAGGCCCTGCCATCAGCTGCCCTCCATCAGGGCTCTGCAGAAGAGAGGTCTCCCGTGCTCATCCCGGTCCCCTGAGGACCATCACATCAAGGTGTCAGGGCATCTTGGGAAGATGACCCACCCTTCTCTCAACTGACCCGCTTTGGGGAGTGCACCCCACATGCCACGGCAGCCTGTGCTTCCCCACACCACAGTCTCGTCTCCCTTGGCTTTCTCAGGGCTGCAGACCCGCAGGGCTGCAGGGGAGGGGCTTCAGGCTGGTTTCTGAGAAGCCCCCAGGGAACCTGGCCACTGTCTGTCCAGAAATGCACAACCAGATTTCCCTGGAGGGCTCTGGTGAGGCCACACAGCAGAGGGGAAGGCTTGGTGGGCACCAGGCCAGGTGGGCAGCATTGCACTGGGCAGAAGCCAAGGCTGAGGTGGAGGGTACTGTCCCAGCCCCTCTTCCTCAGGGCCTGTTCCTGCCTGTGCAGAAGAGCCTCAGGGTGGAATGTGGCCTGAGGTAGGCAGTGAAGAGGCAGGAAGGTCCAGACTGCTCTACCCCTGGCCAGAGTGCCAGCCCCCGTAGGCAAGAGGGCCTGTACTGTCAGAATTTAGCTGGCCAGGATGAGGACTGCTGTGGTCACTGAGGCCTCCCAAAGGACGGACCACAGGGTTTAGAGGGTGGAGAGAGCTGGGAGCAGGCTGGAGTGGGCCTAGGGGCTGAGGGTGCACACAGGGCCTGCTCAGGGACAGGAAGGACAGCTGCTCACCCTCAAGCTTCCTGTTGGCTATTTAAAGACTCCCTTTTAGTCTAGAATGGTGGCCTTCCCACGGTTTGGCTATTAAAACGTCCTTTTGTGACCCAGTGCTTGTCTTTTAACTTCTTTTTTTGATAAGTTGGCAGCCTTGTCAGACCCTGGTAATTTTGGAGTCCTCTTCAGCGAGGGGGAGGGTGGCCGAGATGTGGATTGTGGTTCAAGGCCCAAGGGAAGAAGTGGGCAGGAACAAGGCCTGGCTGCTGGAGGGTGGGAGAAGGCAGAGACCGAAAGATCTAAGTCAGATGGGAGGAGTTTGTCAGGATGTGGCAGGGCACATCCCAGGTCGGGTTGGGGAAGCAGAGGAGGAGGGGATGCCTGGATCAGGGACAGGAGGAAGCCAACCAGCTGCAAGGACAGCTACAAGGACCGGCAGGTCTGGGTAGAAGGCGGGCCCCAGGGAGGGGCACCCCAGGGTGGGGTCGAGGCTGAGGGCTTGGGGAATGCTTCTGTCTCCTGCTCAGCACGTCCAGTCCTGGAAGAGCAGTGGGGGCACCCTCCAAGGAATGGCCCTGCAGAGGATTCTCCATCTCTTCTCAAGTCCAGGGGACCCCAGGAGCACTGGGGCCAGGACTTGGGGCCTGGATGCCAGAAGTAGGGCAGCTCTGTCCCAGAAACCAGAACCCCCAGAAGGAGGTCTTGAGTCCACCCACCTCCATGCCCTGAAGGACCAGTGTAGGGTCCCCGGGTGCAGCATACCAAGATGCTGCTGGGGGCCAAGGATGTGCTAGGAGGCATATCCGGGTGCCCAGCTTCCCTGGGGAGGTTGAGGGACTGAGACCCTTGGGAATGGTTTCCCCGGGGAAGTTGAGGGGCTGACACCCCTGGGAAAGGGCCAAGGCACAGCAGCCCCCACTTCTGGAAGCCCCCACCCCTGAAAGCTGCGGGGGAGTGGCTGGCCTGCTCCCAGTTTTCAGGTGAGGGTATGGTGCCTGCCCATCTCAAGACTGGCAGGGACCCTCAGAGCCGTTCCTCTAGCCGGGCAGGAGCACTCCCATAATGTCCTCCCCTAGCGCCAAGCCCTGGGCTCCCCTCAGGCCTGCAGGGCTCCTTGCGGGTGGGGGTGTGTGGGAGGTGCTCAAGCCAAGGCCTCTGTGTCCTTCCGGGACAGCGGTGTGTTGGGCAGGGCGCTGCCCTGGCGGAACCTGGCTCTCGAGTGGCCGAAACTGGGTCTGGGGTGGCCGAACATACCCAACCACGCTGTAGCCACTGGGCCAGGCAGGCGTGGGGGACGCGCGGGGACAGCAGGCCCGCCCCTCCCCTCCCCTCCTGTTCTCCCCTTCCCTCTTCTCCCGGTCTCCCTTTCCCTCCCCTCTCGGTCTCCCTTTCCCTCCCCTCCCGTCCCTTTCTCCCCCACTTCCCATCTCCTACCCTCCCCTCCCGTTCTCTTCTGCCCTCCCCTCCTCTTCTGCCCTCCCCTCCTCTTCTGCCCTCCCCTCCCTCTACCCCTCCCCCTCTCCCTCCTCCTCCTTCTCCCCCCTTCTCCCGTTCTCCTCTCCCTCCACTCGCTCGTCGGGGGCGGGGCAGGCAGCTCCCGCGCGCTCCGGCCCCTCCTTGGCCACACAAAGGCCCCGTCTCCATGGCAGCAGCGCGGGCCAGAGCGCAGCGCCGAGCGCGGCCCGGGCGCCATCGAGCCTCGGCGGCGGACGTGCAGGTACCGAGCTCGGGGGACGGGGCTGCGGGGAACATCGCGCTGGGCAGGGGAGGCTTCGCCGTCAGCTCCGCTCCACCCGGGCCTGTCGCGCTCGGGCCTGGCCACCTGCGGCGGCTGCGGCTCCGCGGAGGGTTCCCGGGGCCTGGGCCCCGTCCGTCTGTCCATCCGGCGAGGCACGGGCCGCTCCCGCCCCACGCCCTTCCCCGTGGGGACTCGGAGGACGGGCCCGGCCGGCGGGGCCTCCGCGTCGCTCTGGAGCCGCATCGGATCCTGCCTCCGCCCCTGCCCCTCACTTTTCGGCCACCGAGCTCTGTGCGCCGAGCGGAGATGGTCCCCTCGGTGCGGGCGCTTCGGGCTGGCCCCAGGTTCAGCGGCACCGGCGCCTGGCTTTGCCCGAGCTCCCGGGGGCCAAACACGCACCCCTGGGGCCTGCTCGGAGCGAGGGGACTAGGGCGGAGAACACCCTAACCTGGGGAGACCCCACGGCCTGGGCCTCCTAGCGGTTCCCGGGGTGGCAAAGAAAGTCTTAGAAGCGGGGGCGCGGGCCCTGCGTCTGCCCTGCTGACCCTGGCCCTCCGCATCCTGCTCTACATGAAGCGGCTGCCCTGCCAGTCCCCCTGGTCGGGCTGTTCGGCAGATCTGGGGAGCCCGACTCCCCCTGTCACCTGGGGGTCTCACAGCCCGGTAGCCCTGGAGCTTCCTGCCAGGTCTTTGACTTCTCTTCCTGAAGCTCCTTGGGAAAGGAAGAAAGTGCCCACTGTCTTTACCCACCGTGGTCTGTGGCAGAATCAGGACAGGGGGTGAGGGTGGGCCCCAAATCCGGTGGGTCCCAGGGGCCTGGAGGGCTCCCTGGGCCCCACCTTCCCTGGAGCTCCCCCCACCCCCCTACTTACTGTCTGACTTCAGCCCTTGCTTGGAGGCTTCGCAGCCTGTGAGGCTTTAAAGTTGAGCTCCCTCAGGAGCCCTTTGGGGGTGGGAGAGCGAGGCTGCCGGGAAGCGGGGGCTCTCAGTCTGCTCTATGCCCAGATGACCCTGGCACAGAACAGCTGAACAGCTGGTGGGAGGTGCCCTCCCTTTCCTGCCCAGAGGTGAGGGTCCCCCGGAGGGCAGGGCCAGTGGGCATTTTTTGTGACGAGTCAGCTTTTCGCGTGTTGCACAGAAATCCCCAGAGCCGACCGAGGAGCAAGCAGGTGGGCCTGGCGTGTCTGAGTCCTCCCACGGTACCTATGGGGGACCCACCCATGTCCCGGGGTGTCTGGGAGGCCTGAGGTCTGGCTAGGGGTTCCTCGCCCCAGTAGAGGAGGGAAGTTACTGAGAAAAACAAGGGTTTGGAATGTGAGTCCCCCTCCCCCACCGGCTGCCTGCCAAGAAAGAATTATTTTGGATTATCCAGCCGTGTCCAGCCACCCGAAGCAGGAGGCTGCAGCGTGGGAGACGGATCCACTTCCGGGCCGTGGGTTGAGGGCCCCAGGAGGAGGACAGGCAAGTCTGGGCAGCTCTGCAACCTCCTACAGCAGCTGCTCAGCCCAGACTAGGCGGGGAGGAGATGCGTCACCTTTGGGTTGGAGAACACCCCAAGGTTGGCCCCAGCAGGCCCTGCTGAACGTGCAGTGGGCCCAGGACCCTCTGGGGGAGGCCATGAGACAGGAGGAGCTCTGGGCCCAGCCAGGGAACCCCTTGCCCTGAAAAGCCTCAACTGTGGTCTGAAGGGCTTTTGAGGCACTTTCCAGACCCAAGTTCAGTGACACACCCTGTGCCAGTGACCTGTGCATGCTAGGGAGGTGGCAGGCAGGAGCAAGGCTAGGCTGCCAGGGAGGGCACTGGGGTCTCCCTCAGGGGCCCTCCTGTCTCCTCGGACTCCCTGTTCAGCTACTGACTAATGGACCAGCCTCCCTCTAGGCCCCTGCAACAGCCGGTCCTTGCCTACGACTCCCCTTGGATATGGTGCCTGTGAGCCATCTCTCAGGTGGGGAGACTCAGGCCAGAGATGGGTCTGTGTGAGGAGTCGTCTGGGATGCTGTGGGCCCAGGGCTGTGGCTGCCGGGGGCCCTGGGTTCATGCTGTGTGTGCTCCCGGGGCCCGTGCCCAACAGCCTGCATGGGGACCACATCGGGAGGTGGAGCCCGAAGCTGGCCCCAAGTGCCGAAAGCCCAGGGGCTTGGCCCCGGCCCAGGGAAGTGTAGCAGAAAAGATTGGATTGGAAGGTGCTGGGGAGGGCCCATATGGCACGATCTTCCTCCCGCCCCAGGACATCATCCAGTCTCACCATGTCCTGCCCCTTGCCTCACCCTGTGCCAGCCAGAACTGATGGTCCACCTGGGAGTACCTAGGCATGGGCAGAGGTACACTGGCTGGGAAAGGCCGCGTCTTCTGGCCCCTCACACCATGCCATCTCTGAGCTAGGCAGGCACTGGGGTGCCAGGCCTTAGCCACGAGGGCTGCCTTCCCCTAAGCCAGGAGTTCTCACTCAGCTCATGCCTCCGTCCCTCTGGCTGCAGCTTGGCCACCCTCCTTGGAAGCTGGGGGGACCTCCTGTGCCCAGAGCCTGCCTTAGATGCCGTTTGGGGATGAGGTGGTGAGCTGCTCAGAACTCACCCAGTGGCCAGCTAGGGGCCCCCAGCCTTGACCTCCCTTCTGTGAGGCAGATCCAGGTTCACTGGGGGTGGGGGATTTGTTGGGGTTAGGGCTGGGCAGAGTCCCTCCCTTAGGGGTAGTGGCTGTTTGTGTTTGGGGTGGGGCTGTGAGTGAGGTGGGGCTGGGTCTCTGACTAATTACAGGATGGGAAAGGTGGGTCAGAGCCTATAATTGGCTGGTGGGGGTGCTCGGGCTCTGGGGCCTGGGGAGGGGCAGCTGCCCTAGCTTCCCTCTTTCTGGGCACTGCCAGGTTTCACATCCCCTGACACAGGCCCCTGCTTCTTCCCATACCCCCGGATTGTAAGGACCCCACCTCTCTGCTGACCAGGGTAGGACCCTGCTCTGTTCTGGGATCCCCCAGTTAACAGGCTCGGCCTCAAACCAGGTCCTAGCACAGCGGCACCCCCCTGGCCTGGAAGCCTTCTCTACGAAGGCCAAGTGTGTGAAGGGGTTGGCTGGGCCCCTGCCGTCCAGCCCTGAGCACTGGCACCTGCACTCAGTGGATCCACCCTGCTCAGTGAAATTCATGAACCTGTGACAATGACTGGCCCCAGGTGCCACTACGGCCAGGGATGGTGGGGCAGGCTGCCCCTGGTGGTACTGCAGGTCTGCTCCACCCCCTGGGGATGTCTGTGTCTCCGGGAGGAGCCTGGGGCTGGCCTGGGTGTGTGGAGCTGGGGGTTCTGTTTCTCCTGGTCCTGCCTCTGCAGCCCGGCTCCTAGTGTGGGTGGCCCCTGAGGCCTCATGGAGGCCACACCTGAGCTGCCTCATGTCCCAGGCTAGGTGAGGGAGGAGACGGCCCTGGGCTGGGATCAGGGCGCCTGGGGGCAGGGCCAGCTCTCTTCCTCAGCCCCTGAGGTCTCCTGGCTTCTGAAAGCCAGCAGTTCCTCATTCTGGTGCCAGCTGCGTCCTGGTCCAGGCCTGGGGCAGGAGAGGGAGGTGCTGCCTCAGTTCTGCCCCCAGCTCTGTCAGTGGGGTACCAGCAGCAGCAGCAGCAGCATCAGGTGCCGGGGCTGGGCTCCCGGGGGTAGGGCCCCTGCCCCTCTGGCACAGCTGGTCAGCAGCTTCCATGGGGGCTCCTGCGTGGAGCTGCAGTGTCTAGCACCAATCTCTGGGCCTGCAGCAGAGCAAGAAAGAGGAAAAGGGCTTGGTGTCCGCCTTGGAGGAGGCCTCCTGTGTCCACACGACCCTCTGAGGGGCCGGGCAAGGGCATCTGCTCCTGTGGCTGGGACTCTCTTCCCAGGTGGCCTCCTGCTCTGGTCTGGGGCCCCCAAACCAGCATGCCACCTGCTCAGGGACAGATTGGGCCACCTGTCAGATTGGCGGCTGAGGGACACTGTCCACTCTTTCCATGCAGTTTTGAGGGCTTCTCAGAGGAGGAACTTCCCCCCCGCCCTGCTTGTCCAAAGCAGGGTGCTGAAGGCTGAGGCAGTTTTCAGGTGGCTGTGGTAGGAGGGTGCTCTGTGATTGTCACTACACCTGCCTGGGGCCCATGCTTTGTTCTCAGCTGGGCTCTGGCTCTGAACCTAGGTGAGTTCTGGGGCTCTGAGGACAGTCCAGACATGGAGCACCGGGGGTCTGTCCTGGGGGGAGCAAGGGAGGCCTGGGCATATGTGATTTGGAGGCCACAGCTTGGCGGGATGACCGGGGGCTTGGGGGTAACCCAAGTCTTCCAGGGCCCAGCCACGGAGATCAGGGCTTAAGAACCAGCAGGAGGTGAGGACTCTGTGTATCCCCCAGCCCTGCCAGGTCTGTTTTCAGAGCTGGGGCCTGCTTTGGTGGAGATGGAGGGCACAGAACACTGCTGAGCCGAGGTCCTGGGCCCAGCCCTGCTCCAGTCTACCAGCTTGACACCAGGGCCTCCCTCCCACCAGCAAGGGAGAGAAGCTATTTTAAGCGGAGCCAGCAGTCAACAGGAGCAAGGGGCAGGTGGTGGGAAGGAGGGGCTCCAGCATGGCCCCCACCACTCCCTCTCAGCCTCAGAGATTGGCCAGGGGCGCTGAGGGGCTTGGCCTCCCCACTCCCATCTTGGCACCGGGCCTGATTTGGTGACCACCCTGAGGGATCTCTGGACAGAGAAAAGGATGTTAGGGAGGAGGGCAGGAAGGTGGGGCACCCCAGGCAGGCCGCCCAGGCCCTGCAAAGCTCACTGGAGAGCCTCCCAGTTCCACATCTGGACTGGGGCCCAGCGGCTCTTGACCAGGCCCTGGAGAGTTTGAAGTCCTCAGCTCCATCATGAACAGAGCAAGCCCCCTCGTGGAGCAAGGGGCTGGTCCCCCAGGTCTCCAGGGAGACCCTGTTGCCTTGCAGGGAGGCCTGACACCCACCTCCCCACACACCTCCAGCCGCGAGCATCTCCTGCTCACTGTCCTGCCCCTACTCTGAGCTGGGCATTTCTTCATTGGGAAATCCCAGTCCCTCTGCCCTCCCAAAGCCCTGAGTGTTTGCCCCCGTGGGGCCTAGCCCATATCCTGGGCTGCCTTACCCTCGGCCTGGACCCAGATCCTGCCCAGCACCCTGTGCCTCACTAGCCCCCAACTCATCTGGGGCAGATGCAGCCCCTCTCCTCTGCTGAGACCGCCCTTCCCACACCCCCCCAACCCCATGCCACACACGGCCCCTCCCTTAGGGCTGGCTTCAGGCATGCCTGGCTATGAAAGCCCCACTGCCAAGATCCCAGCTACCTACAGCCCCTCTCAGCCCAGGTGCCCCCACCTGAGACACCTCTCCCAGGCTCTTTGTCCTGGGGACGAGTTCTGGGTGTTGGGGTGAGACCCCTGTTGGCAGGGCTCTTCCGGCAGCACCCAGCCGTGTGTGTCTGCACATGTGTGGTCATGTGTGCAAGTGGTGTCTGGCACACAGGCTTGGCGAGGTGCCTCAAGCTAATTGTGGGGTTCATCGGTGATGGGAGAGGCAGGGCTGGGGTGACCGCTGAGGCGCTGACAGGCTGACGGGGAGATTACAGGCCTTGCTTGCTGCTCACCGGCTGGAGCCTCACCCGTCCGCCCCCCACACCCACCCGGGGAGGGGGGTGAGAAGCCCCTGCTGTGGGCGGGCTCTGGTCCTAGGCCAGCTGCATCCAGGCAGGACCTGGTCTTTGAGGAGCCGGCTGCTGCAGGATTGATCTGGAAAAGGGGAGATGCCTGGGGCCACTCAGAGGAGAGCCAGCAGGTGGGCATGGGTGCTGGTGGGAACGGGTGCAGGTGGGAATAGGTGCAGGTGTGGATGGGCACCAGTGGGCGGGCATGGGCACCAGTGGGGATGGGCGCCAGTGGGCTGGTAGGCCTCTGTGCAAAAGAGGCTCCAGGTCACCGAGCCCCAGAATCCCACGGGAGTCCTTCTGTGGCCGGGCCATCAGACCACAAGTCCTGTCCTGATGAGCTGGTGGTTCCTGCAGTGGCCACCGGCCTCATGTGTGTGCCCCGAGTGCCTGGCAGTGCCTGCCCCTCCCTCAGGAGGTCTTCAGGGAGCACAGGGACGTCGGTGGGTTCATTGCGCGGCCCAGCTTTCTGACCCAAAGGACTGCTGTATGGGAAAGGGGGTCTGCAGCTGTGTCCAAGCTGGACAGGATGGGGGCTGGGACCCCAAAAGGGGTGGTTGAGGAGAGAGATGGTTCTGCAGGCCTGGTGCATGTGGGGAGAGGGTGCCATAGACAGCTGGATCCTACCTTTTGTCTGAGGGCTGGGGAGGACCATTCTCCAGATGCCCCGGTGGGCTGTGGCCAGAGGGGAGCCCGAGGAGGGCCCCGAAGCTGTGTGTGGCATGGGAGGGTAGCCCTGGGTCCCAGGCTAAGGACCCGCGATACACAGGGGCTGCGCTTGGTGCAGAAGCGGGGAGGGGGCTGGGGCAGGCCCCTTGGGCATGGCCAGGTGAGCTCAGGGGGTGCCTGAGGGCCAGGGTTAGATACAAAGGCCCTGGGTACCTGGTGGCCTGGGCGCATCAGGAGGTGGACCAGTGGGGCCGTGGCCATCCTGCCTGGAGCAGGTGACAGGGAGACTGGAGCTGGGGCTTCTTGGGGCACCCCCTAGGATCCTCAGCTGGTGACCCCATCGCTGCCATCAGCCAGGGTGACTTCCTGCTGGGACCCGGAGCCCAGACTGCCGGGGTGGCTGGCCCCAAAGGAAGGAGCCCAGCCCCTGGAACCCAGGCTGGCAGAGAGGGAGTGCGACGACCTCCACCTGGGAGGGGTCGTCGCCGGGAGTCCTGCGGGAACTGCTCCGGGCGCCTGAGGCAAGGCCCAGGCCGCATTGTCAGTCTGTCCCTGGAGCCCCGCCCCGCCCCATCCCAGCTCCTAGATCGGGTTGTGCCGTGAGCGCTCGGCCTTTGCCCCGGGTGAGTCTGGCCTTGACCTCGGGTCGCGAGTCCTGCGGGAGGCTGCTGCGGGCAGGGTCGTGCGTAATTGGCAGCTGGGCCGGGAGGGGCCGAGCCTGGAGACTGGCCCTGGGGCACGGGCGGAGCCACCGTCGGCAGGGCGGAGCCGCTCCCCGCTCCCCTTCCCCGGCCCCGAGGACTTAGGGACTGGCCGGCCGCGCGCTCTGATGTGCCTGACGCCAGGTGAGCGCTCCGCGGGGACGCCGTCTCCTGTGCTCCTGTGACTGCGCTGCCGCCGTCATTGTTACTCGGGTCAGGCGCCACTCGGCTGCACGTCCTGGGTCCCTGGGCCTCGTGAAGTTCGTCCCAGAGGCGGCCACGTGCTCCCTCCAGGTGCGCGCCTGGGGTGGAGGGGCGGGTGGGGCGCCGGAGTCCCCGGGAGGGCACGGGCGGTGGCGGCAGGTCTCCGGTCGCGGGGGGCAGTGAGGGGCGTGGAGGAGGCCTGGGCCTAGCACCCGCGCTTCCTGGCCCCGGGCGCGCTTTGCGCCTGGCTCCCAGGCAACCGTTCTGCGCCCTCCGGGGAGCCGGGCGGCGCCGGCGCCGGGGGAGGGGCTGTGCCACCTGGGTCTGTCTGGGAGGAACCAGGCCAGGGCGGTACACACAGGCCGGGGTGCCGGCCTTTGGGTCTGGCCGGGTACCGGGCTCGCAGACCCCCCCAGGAGACGACCCTTCCCGCCCCGTTGGCTCCAGGGAGCCGCCCCCTTCTCCCCCCTCTCCCCATCCCCTGGGCTAAACTCTGACCCTGGTCACCGGAGGGTGCGGATGGGCGCTGGACCTCCGGGCTCACCCTCGCTGGGTCTCCCCGCGCGCTCTCGGGCCAGTTCCTCCCCGCGTCTGCCCACGGGCGCGGTGCCGCGGGAAGGGGCGGCCCGGGTCCTTGCGGATCCGCCCACTCACGCCCCTTTGCGCCCCCCTCGCGCTTGTTTTGAAAACAGCGGAGGCTGGGATTCGCCGGCGCGACTGTTTTGTTTCCTCTGATTTGTTTATCGCTCAGGGCTAATTGCAGATTTGCGTGTGTCGCTAGCATTGGCCTGGCCCCCTGGCTGCTGGGGGCTCCCTGGTTTCTCCGTGACGCCTATCTGCCCCCAACGCCCTGTTCCGGGACAGCCACTCTCAGACTGCCTTGGCCTGTGCTCCTGGCAGCGAATCGCCCACTTTATCCGAGGCTGTCTCCTCCACCACCCCCTGGCTGGGGCCCCCAGTGCAGGGCCTGTGCCCACCCCAGTGCTTTGACCCCTGGAGGGCCGCACAGCCCTAGGACCCCGGCCTGCTCCACCCAGGGGTGGGGGGTTGTGCTTATGCCACCCCCTGCCGTCCTCCTAGGCCTGGGCCTGAGCTGTCCTGTTCTCCATGGCTGCTGGTGCCGGGTCCCCATCTCAGATTTGGCCAGCCCAGGCACCTCTTCTGCCCCCTCCTCTGGTCCTTGCCCTCTCTGTTTCACCTCCTAGAGCCCACAGCCTGGCCTGGCCAAGAGCAGCCCCCAAGCTGGGCCCCTCCTCCCACTGAGTCTGACTGCTTTGTGGTGGTTTGATTTTAGCATTAAGAATGGCTCAGGCCGGGTGGTGCGGTGGCTCACGCCTGTAATCCCAGCACTTTGGGAGGCTGAGAGGGCAGATCACAAGGTCAGGAGATCGAGACCAGCCTGGCTAACGGTGAAACCCAGTCTCTACTAAAAATACAAAAAAATTAGCTGGGTGTGGTGCACACACCTGTAATCCCAGCTACCTGGGAGAGTCACTTGAACCCAGGAGGTGGAGGTTGCAGTGAGCCAAGATCGCACCACTGCACTCCAGCCTGGGTAACAGAGCGAGACTCCATCTCAAAGGAAAGAAAAAAAAAAGAATGGCTCAGTCTGTGTTTGCTTGAAAATACTGAAAGGCAGAGAACCCCCAATTTTAGGCCCCCCGCCAGACCCCTCTCCCAGTGCAGCCAAGACTAGAGGTGGTCTCAGAACCAAGGCTGGCAGGAGTTGGGGGACCTGGCAGCCTCCACTCGTGGCCTCATCTGGAGTAGGGCTCTGTCCTTCCCCCTTAGATGCCTCTTGTTTACCTTTACCTGGTGGGAGGGGTGGCGGCCAGACTCAGTCTGTGCAAGGGACCTGGGGCTGCTGGTCAGAAAAAGAAGGACCCGAGGAGGGGCCACAGGTGCCCAGCCAGCAAGCTGCTCCTGCTTCTCCCCAGGCTGCCTGGGGCATAGGGAGAGGCCCAGCATCCCTGGGCTGCCCTCCGCCCCCATTGGAGGAGGAGGTTGGGGGGAGGAGCCCCTCCTCCGCTCTCTTGGAGGTCTCTTGGAGGTCTGGAGAGGGCCTACGGGGGGCAGATGTGCTTTGGGGCTACCATGCCTTCCACGCTTATGGAGCTTGGGAAGCTGCCAGATCCAGTGTTTGGACTTGTTGGGTGGGGGGGGGCCAGGGTCTCTTGGTGAAGACCATGCACCATAGAGCAAGGCCAGTCCCTCAGGGGCTGGGTCAGGGAGGGTGTGTGGGTGTTCTGAAGGATGGGCGGTAGCTTTCCCGGGAGCACAGTTAACATGGACATGGGAACGTTGTGAGGCAGTGTTCCCTGGGTGCCTTCTCTGAGTGGACACAGCTGTAAAAAGTTCCACACCCACGCAACCTCAAGGCAGCCCTCTAAGGTGGGCGCTATTATGACCCCCAGGGTACACATGGGGAAACTGAGGCACAGAGCAGCTTTCTGAAGGGTTCACTTGAGCCAGCTAGAACGTGACAGAGCTGGGGTGTGAATTCAAAGGTCTGGCTCTGGAGTTCAGGCCCTGAGGCCCCAGCTGTGTGCAGCAGCGTCGGGTGTGACCACAGCCTCCTAAGGAAGAAACTCCTTTTTTCTGGGGTAGCTAAGTGGAAATCCTGTGAGCAAGAGATGAAGTCTGGCAGAGTGTTGGGGGCTGGATGGGTGAAGGTGGGAGAAGCCCGAGGCCAGGCAGAGGAGGTAGAATGGGCCAGGAAGAGCCCCAGGTTGAGGGTGGGAGGGGTCCAGGCGTTAATCTCTGGGAGGGGAAATCCCTGACCTTCCTCCACTGTGAGAGCCAGGGAAGAGGACAGCAGGAAGCCCCCTCCAGGAGAGTGGCATTTGGGTCCTGCCTCTGGCTTCCTGAGTGCATTGATCCCTTGGGGCAGGTCCTTGGGAGGGTTCCGGGGTGGGCTGGGAGGAGGCCAGCCTCCCCTGACCTTGGCTGATCCCCCCCCACCCTGGGGCCTGGGCCGGTGGAGGCTGGGGCTTGGAGGTGTGCTGCCGGGAGAAGTTTGGGGCTGCAGGAGGCTAAGGGAGTGGACACAGGGGCACACAGGCCAGCATGGAGTCCCTTCAAGTTGGCAGGTCTGCGAGCACCGTGCCAACACCTCCTTCAGAAGCTGAGTCTCCACTCCTGGCAGGTCCTGGCTTTCTCAGGAGGCCGCATCCTCCCAGCAAGACCCGGAGCTGCCCTGTGCTTTGGTTTCTGAGTTTGCCAGAGGAGCAGCCTTTTGGCCCTTTCACAAAGGCGGTGTTGAGTCTCAGGTCAAAAGGACACCCTCTCCCTGCAAAACCCCATGCTCCCCCAGCCCATAGGCCAGGTCAACCCTTACCTGTGCAGCATGGTAGCACAGTCCATGCACAGCTGTGGTGCTCACCTCCCTTCCTGCCTCCCCACTGCTGGTGTCACTGCAGGTTCAACCCTGGGTCCCTCCGCACAGGGCACAGGAGGATCCCGGTGGGGTGGGAGGAGGAGAGCTGGGCCTGGTCCTGTGGGAGGGGGTGCTGAAGGCGCTTTGCTGGTGCCCAACCTAGCCAGACTGGAGTGGACTCTGGGGCCTGAGCAAGATTCAGCAGAACCTTGGTTGTGGGGTGGCCTGGAGAGTCACATCCTGAGACAGTGTGCAGCCCACCTTCTTTTTTTTCTTTCTTTCTTTTTTTTTTTGAGATGGAGTCTCACTCTGTCACCCAAGCTGGAGTGATGCAGTGGCATGATCTGGGCGCACTGCAGCCTTGGCCTCCCAGGTTGAAACAATTCTCCTGCCTCAGCCTCCTGAGTAGCTGCAACTACAGGCACGCACTACCACACCGGGCTAATTTTTATATTTTTAGTAGAAACAGGGTTTCACCATATTGATCATGTTGGTCTTGAACTCCTGACCTTGTGATCCCCCTCCTCGGCCTCCCAAAGTGCTGGGATTATAGGCATGAGCCACCGTGACTGGCCTTCTTTTTTCTTTTCTTTTCTTTTCTTTTTTTTTTTTTTTTTTTTGAGACAGAGTCTTGTTCTGTTGCCCAGGCTGGAGTGCAATGGCATGTTCTCGGTTCACTGCGAACTCAGGTGATCCGCTCGCCTCGACCTCCCAAAGTGCTGGGATTATAGGCGTGAGCCACCATGCCTGGCCCAGCTTATTTAGACAAGTAATATATAAACATAGTCTGACTTGTGTTTTGCTTTAGTCTTAGAGTCCGGGTCTTGTCCTGTCAGCCTCCTGGGTACCTGGGACTTCAGGCTGCACCACCACACCTGGTTTTAAACTTTGTTGTTGTTGTTGTTGTGTGTGTGTGTGTGTGTGTGTGCTTTGAGACAGAGTCTCACACTGGCCTGAGTGGGAGTGCAGTGGCCTCCTCCTTGCTCCCTGAGTTCACCACTATTTTCAGTTTGGATTGAGGGCTTCTGGAGCCTCTCAGAGATGGATGGGGCTGGACCCTGCATCCCAGACTTCCCCATCAGAGTCAGCACAGACTCACGTGCTTGCATCTACCTGTAGTTTTCCAGTGTCCTCTGGTGGGATGCTGGGTGGCTGCCAAATTTTCACAAAAACCAACCATGCCGAGAGGCACCCTGGGTCTGTGCCTTGCTGTGGGTACAGTGGGTGTTTATCCAGAACGGGAAGATAGATACAATGGCAGGCATTGCTGAGTGCTACAGTGTAACACTCTGAGGCTTTTTGTGAATGAATTCATTTAGTCCTTATAAACCCCTGGGTAGCTCACTGTTACTGTCTCCATTCCACAGATGGGGAATGAGGCACAGAGAAGTTAAGTAACTTGCCCAAGGTCACACAGCTAGTAAGTGAAATTTCAGGGTCATGGGTGTGCATATTTTTCAGAAAGTTTATTTTAAGCAATGTAATAGACATACCTAGTTTAAACACAGGCAGATCGTATCAACAGACTTAAAATGAAAAGAAATCCCTGACAGAGGGGAGTGCCCGGAGCCCTGGAAGTGTCTGAGGGATGAGGGAGGGGCCATGCAGGGGGCCGGAGGGAGAAAGCAAAAGCCAGATGGGGTCCTGTGGGCTGTTTCTTCCCCCAACCCCTGCCAGCATGGGACAGATGGGAGGGCTCCACAGCAGGCCAGGCTCCTCTTGTGACTGCCATCTCTCCTTTGCCTCCTAGAGAATCTCGATGCTGGCCTGGAGCAGAGACTGACTGAGCTGGACCACTGGAGCCTCGGTGAGGGGGCTGCATCCCGCCTGGGAAAGGCCATGGGTGGCTGGGGCTATGTGGAAAAGGAGGCTGGAGGTATCTGGAACTGCCATGTGGTGTCTGCAAGGCTCTGCCCAGCCAGGTTTCGACCATAGCTGTCCCTCTGCAGCCCCTTCCATGGCCTGGCCTGGCCTGGATTAACAGAGGACAGGGGTGGGAG
Source organism: Cacajao melanocephalus (assembly GCA_963573385.1). NCBI lineage: Eukaryota > Metazoa > Chordata > Mammalia > Primates > Pitheciidae > Cacajao > Cacajao melanocephalus. The sequence goes on along the minus strand of CAUYLG010031028.1, from coordinate 19,045 downwards.
GGAGTGGGGAGCTTTCCTGTCCACAGAGCCACTGTGAGGTCCCCCAGGTTCTCTGAGGCCAAGCTTTTGCTCAGGTGGAGTGGGCTCTGCAGCGAGACTGGGGCACCCAGTTCTGGGAATTAGAGCCGGGAATTCAGGCATTGGGGGTGTGGTGAGGGGCGGTGCTTCCTGGGCCAGCAGCGGCCAGTGTTGGTGTGGCCTCTTGAAAGTGCCCCTCCGAGCTTCAGCCAGGAGGAAGGCACCAGAGGGCCGGAGGAAATCCCCACCAGCCCTGTAAGTGGGGGTCCCAGGAGGGCTTCAAAACAGGAAGTGCTTGCTGCCCGCCCTCCGTCCTGTTCCAGGAACACAGGCAGCAGGAAGCAAAGCTGGCTGTGCCTGGCACCTCCTGCCCAGACGAAGCTTTGCTGCTGGTCCGGTGGGTTGCCCTTTGCTCCTGGGCCTGGGCAGGCAGGTCACCTGAGGCCTTGTTTGTCCAGGAACCAGAAGGCAGCTGCCACCTGTGGGTGTCACCCCAGCTGCGCCTGCCACCCTGGAAGGCCTGGGAGCACGGCAGAGGGAGGCATTCCCAGTGGTGGTTATTGAGCACTTGGGGTCTGCTAGCTGCCAGCGGGGACAGCAGAGCCTTATTCCTGCACCGCGGCCCCTGCAGCCCGGGCGGGTGGGCAAATGCCTTCCCTGGGTGGAAGTTGGTGGGGATGGGTCGGGGGTGGCCAGTAGGGGCCCAGAGTCATTGCTTTTCCTGGGAAGGGTAGGGGAGGCGCCGAAGAGTTCCCCAGGCTGCCCCACAGCGGTCCCAGCCGGCCGGATCCGAAGGGACCGCGGGCCCCGCCCGCGCGCCGCCCCCGCGCTGCCCCGGCGCTCCCTCCCGGCCGCGGCGCATTCCATTCGTTCCCGGAGCTGCGGCGGGCCGAAGCCGCCGCCGCGGAGCGGAGCGGGGCCGGGTGAGCGGGGCCGGGTGAGCCGGGCCAGGAGGGGAGGGCAGCAGGCCTGCGCGTGGGCCGAGGGGCCTGGACGTTGCCTGCCCCCGCTGGCGCCGCTGTGTGCGCTTAGAAGGCGGGGGTGGCCGGGCCTGCGGGACCTGCCCCCGGGTGGCCCGGGGCGGGGGAGGGGCGCGGCGGCAGGGTTTGGGGGGCTTTCGAGCCAGCGCTGCTGCTCCCTGGGAGGGCATTCCTTTCCTGCGCCATCGTCTCCTTTCCCCAGACAGGCTGCTGAGCCACAGCGTGGGACCTGGCTGAGCTGGGCATAGAACCCCCTCCTCCAGGATCCGACCCTCCCAGTGGTCCCCAGGGGCTTGTAGAATTTTCCTATCTCTCACTAAAGCCAGCGTCTTCTCCTGGCTAATCACCTGTATCCTCGTGAAGCCGGCAGTCCCCTGGCCCTGCCAGGCCTCTCTGCTGTCACCAAGTGGCCAGGGACTCCCTAAACTGTGGATGGTCACCTCTCCCAGCGGCTGCTGTGTTCGTGGGCACCTGGGGGCTCCAGGGGCTGGGCAGGGAGCTCTAGGGGCTGGGCGACAGCTGAGCACCGGATTCTCAGGGCACGGAGGGGGTTCTGTGCTGGGCAGGATTCGCCTGGCTGTGGGGCAAACCCCTGGGGAGCAGGGAGGCCAGTGCAGCCCGGTCTCACCCATGCTGGTCCTGGGCTGGCTTGGATGTTATCGGTTGGTTGCGACTTGGTTACACCTGTAGAGATTTCAGGAAGCATGCGGGTAATCAAAACAGGGGGGTGCCACGGGGAAGTGGAGGGCAGCTGTGCCAGTAAAAGCAGCTTCACCCAAAGCCGAGGCTCTGGAGAAACATCTCCCCTGACTACAAAGCAGCAGAGTGGGGCGTCCCTGCCCTCCTGGGAGGACAGAGGCCAGTCGGGGTGGGGGTGGGGATGCCAGTGTCAAAAGGGTGGAGAAGCGCAGTGATCACAGACCAAGCTGCTCCCACCACAGGTCAGAGTCCCGGCCCCACCCACACCCACAGCCTGGCCTTGGGCAAGTTGCCCTCCGTGCCTCAGTTTCTTCACCTGAGAAATGGGTCACAAGGCTGTCGTGACTCAGCCTGCTTGTCAGAGACACAGGAATGTGGAAACATTTGCATCTTGTGGCTTGTTCTTTCTGCACTTAAAACTTTCAAATCGGCTGTGAGAAAGGGGATTGTCTTTTGACGGGTTGAGCATATATAGGCAGGTGACACCTGAGGTGGCCTGAGAGGGCGTGGCAGCCCCTCTGGAGGCCCGGGCCTCTGTCCGTCATGACCCTCTGCCATCGGGGCTGGGCCCACTTGATGGCTGCCCTGGACATCTGGGAGCCCCCAGCACTGGTGCACTCAGGGTCTGGGAGTGAGGGTGGTTGGGGGCATGAGGAGGGGGCACTGGCAGGGGAGAGTGATAATAGGGAACCCTGGCCTTGATGGAGCAGGGTCCCTAGCGTGAGAGGAACAGACCACCCTGAAGGAGAGCTCAGAGGCAGAAGGGTCCTGTCTGCCACTTGTGTCTGAGCCCCCAAGATGCACCTGAGTTGGGTAGCAAGGGAAGGAGGGAGGACCACACATGTCCTGGGTCCACCTTTGCGGCCTTGGATCGTCCTCCAGTTGGGAGACGCTTAGTGTAGCCTGGTTCTCAGCAGTTCACCCCAGTCATACATCCCCCTCATCTACACAGGCACAGGCACAGACCTGCACCCCATGTGGACACGTGCTCGGTTACACACACGCATGTGGACGAGGCTTGTCCAGCCCACAGACATGGGGGCCTCTCCCTCTGATACCTGGTGGATTTGGAGCTGCTCATGGCTCCGCAGATCCCCTTCTTGCTTCCCCTGAGCCCACATCTGAGGCTCTGCACAGTGCACCCCTCACTCTCACCCACTCTCTGGTTTCTCGTGTACTTCACCTCTGCCCCACATGTGGTCTACCTATTCCCACATCCAGGGGTCTGTCTGTCAGCCTTGGCCTGTGTGCTACGGCCAGTGCCTTCCCACCAGCTGGAGCTCCTTGGAGTCATAGGTCGGGGGCATGTGTGTGAGCCCCTGACAGCTCCTTGGAGTCACAGGCTGGGGGCATGTATGTGAGCACCTGAGAGCCTTTCTGGGGGCATCAGCTCCTGCCTTGGGGCCAGTCCTGTCGGTGCTTTGAGCACCTCCAGGAGGGATCCTGGCGCAGGCTGTGGCAGTGCCTTGGGCCCAGCGGTTGGTCAGGGTGGACTTGAGGGCAGGGAAGTGGTCTCCAGCAAGACCTCAAGGATGGTGGGGTTGTGAAGCAGGAAGAGGCGAAGCTCCGGGTTCCTCGGTTTGTGAAGTGGCGTGACTCTGACTCTCTCTGTCCCATGTTCTGATGTTTGGGGCAGGGACTGGAGGGCAGAGACTGGAGAGGGATTTGTTGGTGGGTCCTCTGGGCCGGGGCTCCCCTGACCCTTCTCTCTTCCTACAGGGTGCCGGGGGGGGCAATGGCACTGCAGCTCTGGGCCCTGACCCTGCTGGGCCTGCTGGGCATGGGTGCCAGCCTGCGGCCCCGCAAACCGGACTTCTTCCGCAGCGAGAAAGAGCTGAACCACCTGGCTGTGGATGAGGCCTCGGGCATGGTGTACGTGGGGGCGGTGAACGCCCTCTACCAGCTGGATGCCAAGCTGCAGCTGGAGCAGCAGGTGTCCACGGGCCCGGCCCTGGACAACAAGAAGTGCACGCCGCCCATCGAGCCCAGCCAGTGCCACGAAGCCGAGATGACCGACAATGTCAACCAGCTGCTGCTGCTCGACCCTCCCCGGAAGCGCCTGGTGGAGTGCGGCAGCCTCTTCAAGGGCATCTGCGCCCTGCGCAGCCTGAGCAACATCTCCGAGCGCCTGTTCTACGAAGACAGCAGTGGCGAGAAGTCTTTTGTGGCCAGCAATGATGAGGGCGTGGCCACGGTGGGGCTTGTGAGCTCCACGGGTCCCGGCGGTGACCGCGTGCTGTTTGTGGGCAAAGGCAACGGGCCGCATGACAACGGCATAATCGTGAGCACCCGGCTGCTGGACCGGACTGACAGCAGGGAGGCGTTCGAAGCCTACACAGACCACGCCACCTACAAGGCTGGCTACCTGTCCACCAACACGCAGCAGTTTGTAGCCGCCTTCGAGGACGGCCTCTACGTTTTCTTTGTCTTCAACCAGCAGGACAAGCACCCGGCCCGGAACCGCACGCTGCTGGCCCGCATGTGCAGACAGGACCCCAACTACTATTCCTACCTGGAGATGGACCTGCAGTGCCAGGACCCCGACCCCAAGGCTGCCGCCTTCGGCACCTGCCTGGCCGCCTCTGTGGCCGCGTCTGGCTCTGGCCGGGTGCTGTATGCTGTCTTCAGCAGGGATGCCCGGAGCCCTGGGGGCCCCGCTGCGGGCCTCTGCCTGTTCCCACTGGATGAGGTGCATGACAAGATGGAGGCCAACCGCAACACCTGCTACACAAGCACCCGGGATGCAGCCAGGGACATCTTCTACAAGCCCTTCCACGGCGAGATCGAGTGCGGCGGCCACTCACCGGTACAGGCCTCTGTGTATCCTCGAAGGGCTCGGGCCTCGGGCGTCCATGTGTGGATTTTTGTGTCCTAGCCTGCCGGGGAGGGTGTGAGTGAGCAGCTTGGCCGCGGTGGGCACTTGCATGGGTGGGTGCCAGGTCTCTCAGTGCCATTCATGCTGGTGCCAGTCCCTGGCCTGTTCCGGGGACTAGGGCACACAGCAGTGAGCATGGCGGGGCTCCCTGCCACGGGGGCCCTGTTCTGGGGGTGTGTGTGGGGCTGCGTGTGCCTGAGGGAAGGGAAGGACCTGGCCCGAGTCTTGGAGCCCAAGTGGGGAAGGCCCTCCAGGGCAGGAGTCTGCCTGCCATTGACACGCGGTGGTCCACAGGGCTCCAGTCAGAACTTCCTGTGTGGCTCGGAGCACCTGCCCTACCCTCTGGGCAGCCGTGACGGGCTCACAGCCACAGCCGTGCTGCAGCGTGGGGGCCTGAACCTGACGGCCGTGACGGTCACTGCTGAGAACAACCACACTGTTGCTTTTCTGGGTACCTCTGACGGCCGGATCCTCAAGGTTTGGCCCGGGCTGGGGCAGGGAGGCTCTGGAGGGCCCGTCAGTGCACAGGGCTCCTGCCCTCACCAGCCTGCCCTCCCGCACGCAGGTGTACCTTGCCTCAAACGGCACCTCCTCCGAGTACAACTCTGTCCTTGTGGAGATCAACAAGAGAGTCAAGCGTGATCTGGTGCTGTCTGGAGACCTGGCCATCCTGTACGCCATGACCCAGGACAAGGTGAGCCCCGCGCAGCCCCAGAGGTCACTCCAGGCCAAGTATATCCAGTCGTTGCACCCTAGACCTTTATGACAAGCCTAGGGGTCAGAGGAGGATGGGGCGCTGCAGAGCTGGGCCAGGCCTTTTCTTCTTTGGCTGGGTGGGTTCCTGGACAATGTCTCCATCCTGTGTCTCTCTGACACTGCCCTGTTTCTGCTGCTCTTTCTGTCTGTCCTGTGTCTCCACCACGTCTGTCCCTCTGGCCCCACCTTTGCCCCATCCTGTTGGAAGGGCCCTGTTGGTGTCTGAGGGGTGTTTCTGAGGGTAGATGAGAGGAGGGGCCCTGCACAGCCTCTGTGAGCCCAGTCAGTGGGGAACACGGGCCTGGGCCCCAAGCTTGTGGGGGCATTGGTGCAGGAGCCCCTTAGGCTGGCCCTAGGAGGACCCCTCAGAGGGAGCCAGTGCAGAGGACCGAAGCTGCCCCAGGGAGACACCACAGCCAAGACCTCCAGGCTTCCCTGGGCCACCATCAGGATCCTGGGCCTGGCAGGGACACTGGGCCATGGCAACGCAGAGCCAGAAGTGTTTTGTAACAAGCCTGAGGTGTCTGAGGCTTTCGAGGCCCCAGGACGAAGCTGGGTCAAACTGGTTCTCTGGGGGCATCTGGGGTGCGTGAGAGGCCTGTGCTGCGTCTGCTGTGGTCCCGCTTACGGCCCCGCTGCCCCAGGTGTTCCGGTTCCCAGTGCAGGAGTGCCTGAGCTACCCGACCTGCTCCCAGTGCCGCGACTCACAGGACCCGTACTGCGGCTGGTGTGTCGTGGAGGGCCGGTGAGCGCCCGGGGGCTTGGGACACAGCTGCCTCTGGGATCCTGGAGGGTCGTGGCCTGGGTTGGGGGCACACTGCACTGTCCTGGGAGAGCAAGACCCCACCTGGGCTGAGGAGTCCTAATGCGGAGGCCGCTCCTGCCCCTGCAGATGCACCCGGAAGGCTGAGTGCCCACGGGCCGAGGAGGCCAGTCACTGGCTGTGGAGCCGGAGCAAGTCCTGCGTGGCCATCACCAGCGCCCAGCCACAGAACATGAGCCGGCGGGCCCAGGGGGAGGTGCGTGGTGGGGCTGGGGTAGGGGTGGTGGGGCTGAGGCTGGGCCAGGTGGGGGATCCCCCAGGCTGGGAGCTATTGGGACAGGGGAGTGCCCACCTCTCCCTTGCCTGGGCTCCAGGCGCTGAGCCTTAGGGATGGAGCCTGCCCTGCATTGGCCCCCTGGACTCCTGTGACCTGGCAGGTAGAGGTGGGCTTGCCTCTATCCAGGGTGGATTCAGGCCCTGTCCCAGGGGTTGCTGGGTTGACCACATAGGGGCCTGTTTTGGAAGACGCAGAGTTGGGTTCTGGAGGCTCCTCTGGGATGTGCGCCCACACACATAGAGGTCACTCACTGGCAAGCAGGCGGACAGGACTCAGTGGTCCTGGTGTGAGCCATGTGGTCCCTCCCTCAGGTGCAGCTGACTGTCAGCCCCCTGCCCGCCCTGAGTGAGGAGGATGAGTTGCTGTGCCTCTTTGGGGACTCGCCGCCGCACTCTGCCCGCGTGGAGGGCAACACTGTCGTCTGTAACTCCCCAAACAGCATCCCCATCACGCCGCCAGGCCAGGGTGAGGCTCCTTCCAAGCCCCTTTTCCTGGCCCTTCTCAGTCACTCCTGCACGTGGAGCTCTGCACACACAGGCTCTGGCCTCTGCCGGTCCCTGGGTGCAGGCTGGGCACAGGCACGCTCTGTGGCCCTTTGGGGGCCAGGCTTGAAGCATGTGGTGGGTTGCTGTGCCTATGGGGGAGGTTCTGGGCCCCCCAGGCTATCCGAAGCTACGTCCCCCAGGCCTGCTGTGAGGGTGACTTGGAAGGGCAGGAGGCCCCCCAGCCTGCTCCCTCATCGCATCCAGAGCAGCATCCGGGTGCCAAGTGCCAGGCCTCGTCATCTGGGCAGATGCCCCTCACCCCTCCCTGTCCTGTCTAGCTTGAGACAGTGGGGCCATTTCCAGAGGCTGCAGGGCCTGCACGTGGGCCAGGGCAGGCGCTGTGCCCATGTCCTCTGAGTTTGGGGGCAATGGGGCCACGCAGTGACGTGGGCAGGGACCTGGCAGGTCCCACCCAGACTCCAAGGAGCCACTGTTTCCAGTGCCTGCCGGAACAGAGGGTACAAAAGCAACCCGGGCCTTGGGGAGGAAGGCAGACACCCGAGCTGAGATCTGATAGCAGGTGGCCAGGCCCAGCCCAGCAGGAGCACCCCACCCAAAGACCAGGCGTCTCTACCTTAGGCCCCTCCCCAGAGGAGGCTTATCCCGCCCTCGGCTCAGTGGCCGCCACCTGATGCCGCCCCCTCTGCTGTCTGTAGACCACGTGGCTGTGACCATCCAGCTCCTCCTTAGACAAGGCAACATCTTTCTCACGTCCTACCAGTACCCTTTCTACGACTGCCGCAAAGCCATGAGCTTGGAAGAAAACCTGCCGTGAGTGTGGCAAGCTCTCGGCCCCACCCACCCCGGCCCTGCTCTCGACGCTGCCCCACCCGCCCGCACACCCCGGCCCTGCTCACAGTCCTCTCTGGACGCAGGTGCATCTCCTGCGTGAGCAACCGCTGGACCTGCCAGTGGGACCTGCGCTACCACGAGTGCCGGGAGGCCTCACCCAATCCTGAGGACGGCATCATCCGCGCCCACATGGTGAGGGGCCTCGGGGCCAGGGGGGACTGTTCAGGGCCCGGCTGCCCCTCTGTGGCCAGGCAGCACCTGACCCGCCTTGCTGTCCCAGGAGGACAGCTGCCCCCAGTTCCTGGACCCCAGCCCCCTGGTGATCCCTGTGAACTATGAGACAGACGTGACCTTCCAGGGCAAGAACCTGGACACTGTGAAGGTGCGGAAGGAGGGGGCGGTGGCCGGCGAGTGAAGGTGTGGAGGGAGGCTGTGTTGGGCTGGTGCTGATGGGTGGGTGGGGAGCCTGAGCTCCTCTTGTGCCCCATCCCCAGCTTGGGGCCCCCACATGAGGTAGAGAGCACAGGATATATAGGGGCAGAGGCCAGGAGGGAGTACACGGGGTCCTTTGGAGGGGCCTGAGTGGAGGCAGTGGAGGAGGCAGGTGTGTGGAGGCTGAGGGGCCAGTACAGCCTCCCGAGGAGAGAGCAGTGGGGGCAGCAATGCTGGGTGGGCCGGGCGATGCCCGCAGGTGTGGACATGTGGTGTAGGTGCCCCTGGGACACCCATACAGGCTGTTTAGAGGCTTCTGCAGACACAGGTGTTTGGGCTCAGGAGGGGCTGCAGGGTGAGCTGGGATGGGAGCGTCAAAGAGGGGCAGGCACGTGTGGGGTAGGGAGAGGGCTCCCACACTCTAGGTGCTGAGGAGGGCCAGGGTGCCAAGGCTTTATGGCAGGGCGGGTGGGCCGCCTGCCCAGGGTCCTGATGGGACGGTCTGCAGGGCTCCTCCCTGCATGTGGGAAGTGACCTACTCAAGTTCAAGGAGCCAGTGAGGATGCAGGAATCGGGGACCTTCATCTTTCGGACCCCAAAGGTACAGCTCCAGGGCAGGCCGGCTCAGCCGCTGGACCCCAGGGCCCCAGATGGGGTGGGGGTCACCTCCAGGAGTGTGAGGGGAGGGGCGGCAGGGAGACTCCTGGGACCAGGGCCCAGCCAGGGGCTCACCATGCCCTGCCGGGGAAGCCCCTCTTCCCTCTGCCTTCTTGGGGACAGAGTGGTGTAGAGCAGGGCCCCTGGAGCTCCTGAACTGCCCCCACCTGAAGGCCTCTCTTGCTGCCCTTGGCTGGGAAGGGACCCAGTGACCACAGGGTGGTCATCCTTGTGACCCCTGCCCTGCACCCCTCTGTGGGGGCAGGAAGTGCAGTATGTCCCTGCGTGTCTCCCAGCTGTCCCACGATGCCAATGAGACACTGCCCCTGCACCTGTATGTCAAGTCCTACAGCAAGAATATCGACAGCAAGCTGCACGGTGGGGCCACAGGCAGGGGACGGGGAGGGCGCAGGACATGGGGTGGGGGATAGGTGGGGGGACGGGTGGGGGATGGGTGGGCACAAAGGGTGGGCTCAGTGGGGAGCAGGCGGGGGGTGGGCAGGCATGGGGGATGGGTGGGAGTACGGGAGGTGCAGTGGGGAGCAGGTGGGGGGCAGGCAGGCGCGGGGTGGCCATTGACTGCTGCTCTCCCCGCAGTGACTCTCTACAACTGCTCCTTTGGCCGCAGCGACTGTAGCCTGTGCCGGGCTGCTCACCCCACCTACAAGTGTGCATGGTGTGGAGGTCAGAGCAGGTGTGTGTACGAGGCCCTCTGCAATGCCACCTCCGAGTGCCCGCCACCCGTCATCACCAGGGTGAGTCCCTTGAAGCCTGGCCCACGCCGCCCACGCACCTGGCCCAAGCCCCTGCTCACCTGGCTCTGTGGTTTCAGATCCAGCCTGAGACGGGCCCCCTGGGCGGGGGCATCCGTGTCACCATCCTGGGGTCCAATTTGGGCGTCCGAGCGGAGGACATCCAGAGGATCTCCGTGGCTGGCCGGAACTGCACCTTTCAGCCAGAAGGTTACTCCGTGTCTACTCGGTAAGTGGACGGCCCGGGGTCCCATCAGCCGGGTCAGTACCCATGCCGGGGTTCTGGGTGACTGGGTGGGTGGAGAGGCTGTGGAGTGAGGGTGTCAGGAAGCGTGGTGGGTCGGGAAGGGCCTGGGCCACCCTGCCTCTCGTCCGCCAGGATTGTGTGTGTGATCGAGGCTGCAGAGGCGCCCTTAACTGGGGGTGTCGAGGTGGATGTCCTCGGGAAACTCGGTCGTTCGCCTCCTGATGTCCAGTTCACCTTCCAAGTAAGTGCCTGGCTTTGGGGACCTGTCCCGTAGCTGCCGAACCCGGGAGCGGGCTCTGCCCGCCGCTCTCCACCAGAGTTACTATCCAGCCCAGGACTGAGGGTGTCCTGAGCCCCGTCCTCACCCAAGTGCCCCTGCGGCTCTTTCAGCAGCCCCAGCCTCTCAGTGTGGAGCCGCAGGAGGGACCGCAGGCGGGTGGCACCATGCTGACTATCCACGGCACCTACCTGGACACGGGCTCCCAGGAGGACGTTCGGGTGACCCTCAATGGCGTCCCGTGTAAAGTGTGGGTGTCTCTGCCAGCTGCTGTCTGGTTGGCCCTGGCCCTGGGTATGGAGGGGGGCACTTACTGAGACCTGCATGGCCGAGGGGATGGCGAGGCAAGCCTGGTCGGGCTGGGGCTGGTCCCAGGTGAGGGGGTTGATGCAGACTAGCACCCTTCCTCCCCCAGGACGAAGTTTGGGGTGCAGCTCCAGTGTGTCACCGGCCCCCAGGTGACACGGGGCCAGATGCCCCTGGAGGTCTCCTACGGGGGCTCCCCTGTGCCCAGCCCCGGCATCATCTTCACCTACCGTGAAAACCCAGTACTGCGAGCCTTTGAGCCACTGCGAAGCTTTGCCAGGTGAGGCTGGTGCCCCGCCCCTTGGTCCCCTGTTGGGAGGAGGGGAGCCACCCTCTCTGCTCCCCGCACCCAGCTTCCTCTTCTGTGCTCGTGGCTGACTTCACTGAAAGGAATGTGGTGGGGCTGGTTTGCACAGCGAGAGGAGGCCTCCTGAAAACCCCACTGCACCCCAGATCTGCTTCCTCCTAGAAACCAGATGGGCACACCTCGTGCCCCATGATCACTAGGCCCCGTGCCCCCCCCACCCACTTGTGGCACAGTCTCATGCACAGCATGGCCCATCGTGTTGCCCCTTTGCCCACCCAGACCCACACATGCACCTGGAAGCCCTGCGTGGCCTGAGCCAGGGTGGGTGGGGATGGGAGGGCAGCGCCTGCAGGGACCACCCCTGCCAGCTGAGCCCACAGAGGCACTGCCCTCCCCAGCGGTGGCCGAAGCATCAACGTCACGGGTCAGGGCTTCAGCCTGATCCAGAGGTTCGCCATGGTGGTCATCGCAGAGCCCCTGCAGTCCTGGCAGCCTCCGCGGGATGCCGACACCCTGCAGCCCATGACGGTCAGTCCTGGTGCAGGCTGGGGCTCAGCTCCGGCGCCAGCCAGTGGGGACATGTCCGGGAAGGGCGGGGCTTGCACCTGTGATCTGATGGCCGGGACTTGCCTGCAGGTGGTCGGCACGGACTATGTGCTCCACAATGACACCAAGGTGGTCTTCCTGTCCCCGGCTGTCCCCGAGGAGCCTGAGGCCTACAACCTCACGGCGCTGATAGAGATGGATGGGCATCGTGCCCTGCTCAGGACGGAGGCCGGGGCCTTTGAGTATGTGCCTGACCCCACCTTCGAGAACTTCACGGGTGGCGTGAAGAAGCAGGTCAACAAGCTCATCCATGCCCGGGTGAGGATGCCGTGGCCACAGGGCTGGGTCCTGCTGGGGTCTGGGCTGAGCTGGGCCATGTGTCCCCAATTCCCTCCTGCTCACCTTGACTGCTGCCCGCTCCCCAGGGTACCAACCTGAACAAGGCGATGACGCTGCAGGAAGCCGAGGCATTTGTGGGTGCCGAGCGCTGCACCATGAAGACGCTGACGGAGACCGACCTGTACTGCGAGCCCCCGGAGGTGCAGCCCCCGCCCAAGAGGCGGCAGAAGCGAGACACCACCCACAACTTGCCCGAGTTCATTGTGCGTGAGCGGGCGTGGGCGGGGGGTGCCCCCACGGGACAGAGCTGAACCCGGCCCCCCACACAGGTGAAGTTCGGCTCTCGAGAGTGGGTGCTGGGCCGTGTGGAGTACGACACGCGGGTGAGCGATGTGCCGCTCAGCCTTATCCTACCGCTGGTCATCGTGCCCATGGTGGTCGTCATTGCGGTGTCTGTCTACTGCTACTGGTGAGCCCGCCCTGTGGCTGTGCTGACGCCCTCCTGCCTCGGCCCCTCTGGCCTCGCCTGCTGCCCTGCACAGGCAGGCGTGTAGATCCACCTCCTCATCCGGGCAGCTGAGGGGCCAGCCGGGCAGGACCCAGGAGTCTCCCTGTGCCCCGCAGGAGGAAGAGCCAGCAGGCTGAGCGCGAGTACGAGAAGATCAAGTCCCAGCTGGAGGGCCTGGAGGAGAGCGTGCGGGACCGCTGCAAAAAGGAATTCACAGGTAGGGGCGGCTTGGGGCAGGCCCCTGGGCACCTCCTGGGGCAGGAATGCTGTGTGTGGTGGGGGTCAGGGCCCCAGGTGGCCAGGGACGTCTCACGCCAGCCTCCCCCCAGACCTGATGATCGAGATGGAGGACCAGACCAACGACGTGCACGAGGCCGGGATCCCCGTGCTGGACTACAAGACCTACACCGACCGCGTCTTCTTCCTGCCCTCCAAGGATGGCGACAAGGACGTAATGATCACCGGCAAGCTGGACATCCCCGAGCCGCGGCGGCAAGTGGTGGAGCAGGCCCTCTACCAGTTCTCCAACCTGCTGAACAGCAAGTCCTTCCTCGTCAACGTGAGCCGGGAGGCGGTGGGCCGGAGGGCGGGTGGGAGGGTGCACAGGCGATGCCGGGGTGGAGGGGGCGGGAGGAGGGGCTCTGACCGCCAGCTCCCGCAGTTCATCCACACCCTGGAGAACCAGCGGGAGTTCTCGGCCCGAGCCAAGGTCTACTTCGCGTCCCTGCTGACGGTGGCGCTGCACGGGAAGCTGGAGTACTATACGGACATCATGCGCACGCTCTTCCTGGAGCTCCTGGAGCAGTATGTGGTGGCCAAGAATCCCAAGCTGATGCTTCGCAGGTGCACATGGGCGGGGCCACGGGCGGGGCGGCCACAGGGGCTCTGGGGCTGGTGGTGGGTGGTGTGGTGGCGTGGAGGCCTGTCGGGCACCCAAGAGCCAGCGGGTGCCAGCCAGCACTGGTGGGGGACAGTCTAGGGGTGGTGTCCCCGGCAGCAAACACAAAGCCAGACCCCAGCCCTTCCTGCCCAGTGGTTTCAGCTGGTCATGTCATTAGCCTTCTGCAGAACAGGAGAAAGGTGGCAGCGCCACGAGGGCTGGAGCTGCCACCAGGCAGTCCTTGCTGCAGGCCACACCCAGGCCTGGATCGGGCGAGGCTGGCCCAAGGGTGGCAGGTGCTTGGAGGAACTTGTTGGGCCTCAGGAGTGCAAGGGCGTCACTTGGTACAAGGCCTCCCTGCATCCCCAGGTCTGAGACGGTGGTGGAGAGGATGTTGTCTAACTGGATGTCCATCTGCCTGTACCAGCACCTCAAGGTGGGTCCCGCCCAAGCTGGGCTGGGGTTGACGGGCAAGGCAGACTGGTGCCGTCCCCTTCAGTGTCCACCTGTCTGTACAGCACCTTGTGGGTGGCCTGCCCAGACAGCTTCTCTTCCTGTCCCTGGCACCGCCAGCCCCATCCATGCCTCTGACCAGGCCTCAGGGGGCCCCTTACAGGCCCCAAGTCCCCTGACTTCCTAGCCTCCCCTCCGTGTTACCCCAGGACAGTGCTGGCGAGCCCCTCTACAAGCTCTTCAAGGCCATCAAACATCAGGTGGAAAAGGGCCCCGTGGATGCGGTGCAGAAGAAGGCCAAGTACACCCTCAATGACACAGGGCTGCTGGGGGACGACGTGGAGTACGCACCCCTGGTGAGCTCCTGGGGTGGGTGGGGGCCGTCGTGGGCACCTCGGACCTGCGCTAAGGAGCTTGGGCATCTCTGGCTATAGATGGGACCCACAGGCCAGAGCTGTCCACCTCCTGTGTGGATTCAAGTAGAGCCAGCTCTCTGTGCTCGGGGAGGGCCTGGGTGCTTATGAGTGCGGGCCCTGAGTCAGCTCTTCCTGGGTGCCCCCGCCTCCTGCAGGGCATGTGAGGGGACTGGTGTCCCATGTTCTGTGCACGAGTGACCGGATCCTGTGCGCATGACGTATACATGTGCTTCCGTGAGCTTGCGTGATAGCCTGAGTGAGCAGTTCTGAGCTGTCCCCGCTTTCTGTCCTACTGAGTGGAGCAGGCAGGGAAGGGCAGAGTTTGGTCATCTCGGAAGCCTCGGGGGCTCAGAGCGCAGCCAGCCGGGGCCTGCCGCCTGAGGGTGCCGCTGTGGTGGGCAGAGTGGCTCCTGCTTGGTGCAGGTGAGAGCAAGGGCCTCTCCCCTTGGGCTTCATCCGGTGTTTCCTGCAGACGGTGAGTGTGATCGTGCAGGACGAGGGAGCCGACGCCATCCCGGTCAAGGTCCTCAACTGCGACACCATCTCCCAGGTCAAGGAGAAGATCATTGACCAGGTGTACCGCGGGCAGCCCTGCTCCTGCTGGCCCAGGCCAGACAGCGTGGTCCTTGGTGAGTGCCGGCCACTGCCTGTCTGCACGCAGGCACATGTGTGCCCGGCCCATGTCCCGTGGCAGGTCCTGCCTGGCCGGCTTTCTCCCTTGGGAGTGGTGGGCAGTGGGAGGAACTTGGGCGGCCTGGGCCCAAGCTGGGCTGTCTCGTCCCACAGAGTGGCGTCCGGGCTCCACAGCCCAGATCCTGTCGGACCTGGACCTGACGTCACAGCGGGAGGGCCGGTGGAAGCGTGTCAACACCCTCATGCACTACAACGTGAGTGTGTGGGCTGGGGCAGGCTACAACCGGGCACCCAGGGGCACGGCCCCCTCTCACTGCTGTGTTCCCCAGGTCCGGGACGGAGCCACCCTCATCCTGTCCAAGGTGGGGGTCTCCCAGCAGCCAGAGGACAGCCAGCAGGACCTGCCTGGGGAGCGTGAGTCTGTCTCTCTTGTCCATTTCCTTCCAGCCCCTGGAGGTCGGCACAGACCATGTCCGCCCTTGGCACATGCTCTCCTGCCCACCCCAACCTCCAGTGCTGCCTTGGGGCACAGGTATGGGAGGTACCTGAAAGCCCCTCTGGGGAGGTGGCCCAGTGGCTGTGGCTGAGGCCCGGCACTCCCACCACCACCCAGGGGAGCTGTGTGTGTCCCTGTGGGACCCAGGCCCCAAACCCGGTGGGGGTCCCTCAGCGCCCACTCCCCACAGGCCACGCCCTGCTGGAGGAGGAGAACCGGGTGTGGCACCTGGTTCGGCCGGCCGAAGAGGTGGACGAGGGCAAGTCCAAGCGAGGCAGCATGAAGGAGAAGGAGCGGACTAAGGCCATTACCGAGATCTACCTGACGAGGCTGCTTTCGGTCAAGGTAGGCCGCAGTGGGCATGTGGGCTGGCCCCAGGAGATGCAGCCACGGCGCCACGCTGAGCCCCTTTCCCCACAGGGCACGCTGCAGCAGTTTGTGGACAACTTCTTCCACAGCGTGCTGGCGCCTGGGCACGCTGTGCCGCCCGCGGTCAAGTACTTCTTCGACTTCCTGGACGAGCAGGCGGAGAAGCACAACATCCAGGATGAGGACACCATTCACATCTGGAAGACCAACAGGTGAGCCTCTGCACGCGCCCAGCTGGGCCCACTTCTCGCCTGAACCTCCCGCACCCACCCTGCGGCCCACCCGGCCAGCCCCGCCTCTTGCCTGAACCTGTGCACCCACCCTGCCCACTCGGCCGGCCCCGCCTCTCACCTGAACCTCCTGCACCCACCCTGCGGCCCAACCCCGACTCTCACTCCCCTCTGCTCTGCCTCAGCTTACCGCTCCGGTTCTGGGTGAACATCCTGAAGAACCCCCACTTCATCTTTGATGTGCACGTCCACGAGGTGGTGGACGCCTCGCTGTCAGTCATCGCGCAGACCTTCATGGATGCCTGCACACGCACGGAGCATAAGCTGAGCCGAGTGAGTGGGGCGGGAGCAGGTCTGGGGCAGAGAGGACCTTGTCTCCGGTGTGGATTTTTACATCTTGGGCCTGAACCCTGGATGTAGGGGGTGGCAGAGGGGTCTGGGGCACAGCCTGGGAGATTCTGAGACCCCTCTCTCCTCCTGAGACCTGTACACAAGCAGAGAAACTGAGTGTTGACGCTGGGTGCCGCAGAGAAAAATTAGCACTGAGACATAGGATTTTTTATAGCAACGCAATTTATTATTTTTTTTTAGAGACGGGGTTTCACTATGTTGGCCAGGCTGCTCTCGAACTCCTGACCTCAGGTGATCTACCCACCTCGGCCTCCCAAAGTGCTGGGACTACAGGCGTGAGCCACCATGCCCAGCTGCAATGCAATTTTTACTTCCTGGACTGCAGGAAGGGTACCCTCACTGGCCATCTTACCACAAGAGTACAATGAACAAAGGAAAACACACAAATTTATTCCTCATGCATTTGGGGTCGTCCTTACTGCTGTGTCTGATCTCTGGTGGCTGGAGCCAGACCTCAAAGTCTAAACTAAAACTCGATTGGCTAACAACTTAAAATTTTTCTAAACAGATAAAAGCAATGGAGAGCTGGGACATGCCTGTGAGCATGTCCAGCACAGATATTTTGGTTAAAGTACAAAGACATAGAACGCACTACGTGCCTGTAAGCATGGCATGTTTAACAGCTACATAGGATAAGGCTTCACAAAGTTATTGGCACACTTATTCTTTAACAGGAAAGGAAACTTTCAAAAGAAACTTTTCTGCTTTCCACACTTTTACTACAAATTACAAAATACATAATTTTTTCTTTTTAGACGTTGTCCCGCTCCGTCAGGCTGGAGTGCAGTGGCACGGTCTTGGCTCACTGCAACCTCCACCTCCTGGTTCAAGCAATTCTCCTACCTCAGCCTCCTGAGTAGTTGGGATTACAGGCATGCGCCACCACACCTGGCTAATTTTTGTATTTTTAGTAGAGGTGGGGTTTTGCCATGTTGGCCAGGCTGGTCTTAAGTCCCTGACATCAGGTGATCCACCCGCCTCTGCCTCCCAAAGTGCTAGGATTACAGGCATAAGCCATCTGGCCCAGCCAATAGTTTTCTTGATGAAAGTGTCAGGAGTTCTGGGCAGGGGAAGCTACCCAGGGGGACTCTGAGCAGCCCCAGCCCGGCCCCCTGGGCCAGGCGTCACTGGGCTTTGTCCCCGACAGGACTCTCCCAGCAACAAGCTGCTGTATGCCAAGGAGATCTCCACCTACAAGAAGATGGTGGAGGAGTAAGTGCTGCCTGCCCTCCAGGCCAGGTCCCCTTGCCCACCCTTCACCCTCTGGGGGGAGGTTCAGGCCTTGGTTTCCCCCACCCACCCCTTCGTGCCCCTGCCGCCCGCACTGTGTGATCCTCCCCCCTGCAGTTACTACAAGGGCATCCGGCAGATGGTGCAGGTCAGTGACCAGGACATGAATACACATCTGGCAGAGATTTCCCGGGTAAGCAGGCCACCAGGGGTACACCACGGCCTCCCCTGCTCCCTGCTCTCACCACCCTGTGCTGAGCCTGGCCCTGAGCTGCAGGGCAGGGGTAAAATGGTGTGATGAGGGGAGAGGGTAGGGTGGGACCTCGAGGTGGACCCAGCCATGTGAAGTGAGTGTAGCATATGGCTGCAGCTGCGTGGTGTGGGGAGTGTTGAGCCGCTTGACGCCCAGCCCCGCCCAGCGCCCTTCCCTGTGGCTCCGTCTTCAGTGTGCGTGGCACACGGAGGCACTGAGATGGTTGCCTGTGCACAACTCTGCGTGGGTGTCTGTCTGAGAGGCTGTGCTGTGTGGAGGCCCCCAAGTGCCGGCTGTGCTCGAGGCCCCAGCTGCTACCCTATGGAGGCCCCTTGTTCTGGGCCTCCGGCACTACCCCTGCCAGCCCTGGGGCTCCCACAGCCCTTTTTGGCCCTGACCATCCCATTGCCCCCCAGGCGCACACAGACTCCCTGAACACCCTCGTGGCACTGCACCAGCTCTACCAGTACACACAGAAGTACTACGATGAGGTAGGGTCAGCCCCTGTGTGGGCAGCGGGGGCGGGTGCTGCCTGGATGTGCTCTGATTCGACCCTCCCTCAGATCATCAATGCCTTGGAGGAGGACCCTGCCGCCCAGAAGATGCAGCTGGCCTTCCGCCTGCAGCAGATTGCGGCTGCACTGGAGAACAAGGTCACTGACCTCTGACCTCTGACCTCCAGTGCTGCCTTGGGGCACAGGTACAAGAGATACCTGAGCGCCCCTGGTGGAGGAGGCCAAGTGGCTGTGGTGAAGGCCCCATCCTCCCCTAGAGAACTCACCTCTCGCCAGAGTGGGTGCAGCGGGAACCCAGCCAGCGCCTAGACTGTAGCATCTTCCTCTGAGCAATACCACCGGCACTGTACCAGCCCCAGCCCCAGCCCCAGCTCCCGCCGGCGGAACCAGCATCGGTGTTCACTGTGCAGTCTCGAGCAATTCGAAAATGTGCCTTATGCTGCCACACTGGGGGCAGCAGGCCTCCACCTCCACCCATGCACCAGCAGCCGCCTCCATGCCCTGGGTTGGGCCCCCAGGGCAAGTTCCCAGACACTGTCTGTCTGTCCACAATGGGATGGGAGGAGGAAAAAAGCGGTACGATGCCTTCCTGACCTCACCAGCCTCCCTGAGGGCGCCTGCACTCTGGGTAGACTCCGGCAGTCTGGGTGGACTCACAGCTGCTGGGCTCCACCTCATAGGTCAAGTGGGACGTCCTACGTCAGGGCCCAGGCATCCTGGGGTCCTGGTCTGTCAGACAGACTGCCCTAAAGCCCCACTGGATCTGGGGGGACTGGGAGCAGCTCCACCAAGACCACCCCACCCCTTTTTGTAAATCTTGTTCATTGTAAATCAAATACAGGCGTCTTTTTCACTCTGCGGATTGGCTGAGTTCCTCCTGGGGCTGCTCACCACCCCTTCCTTGGGCTCTGTGGGCCCTAATAGGGGTGGGGGTGCCAGGAGGGGGGCTGTGGGGAGGTGGAGGGGTGTTTGTGGGAGGTGGAGGGGTCTGGGAGGGGTGCTGGGGGAAGGTAGAAGGAGGTT
>CAUYLG010031026.1:0-18790 GCA_963573385.1 Cacajao melanocephalus | reverse complement strand
GGTGCTTTTGATCTAGGATCTCATTTGATCCTTACTGTCATTATGGGGCAGGTAAGAAAACTGAAGATCAGGGGGTTCAGGAACCTGTTCAAGATCACACTCCACTAGAACCAGGACTTGATTCCAGAATTGCTTCAAATCCGCTATACTAGGCAGCCCTCCCAAAATCAAGGGAGGATTTGGATGGATTTCTGACTCTGAACCAAATTTCTGTGTTTCTCTCATTTGTTCTTGATGAAAAAATACTCATGTTTCCTGTTTCCATGCCCTAGGTGTCTGCAGCACTGAAGCCTACACTTCTGGAGCACATGGCTCTGCTGTGGAGGATTCTAGAAAACCCATTCATCTGAAGGGGATCCGAGGAGGTTCTGTCTTGTTTAATGTGACCAAGAAGCCCAGGGCAGATGTAGGAGCCGAGCTGCAGGAGGTTTCATGGGGTTTGGGTGCTCCGTTAAATCACACATGGGTGCTGCAAGTCTACAGGGGAGCCGACTCTCCAACCTGGTTTAGCCCCCAGGCCAAGTTCAAGCAGAGGGTCCATGCGCCCAGCATGTTGTCTATGAGGATTGAGAACCTGACCCCTGAAGACAGTGGGCAGTACGTGGCTATGATCCACTTAACTCGGGGAAAAGCATATGGCCAGACTTTCTACCTCACTGTCTATGGTGAGTGACACCCTTCCCCCATCCTCTGGCTTCTCTGGGTTTTTTGTCCCTAGAGTGTCACATAGGCCCCATGCAGGATTCCATTCAGACACCAGCCTTCAGAGTCAATTTTCTCCACCAAAAATAAGGCACATGAGGTCCCCAGAATAGACAGGAGAGCTGAGATTCACACCAGAGAATGAAACTCTTTCAGTGTTTTGGGAGAAGAAATGGAAATTTGGGAAAATAGCAATTTTTCCAGTAACATTAATTGTCCTATATATGATTAATGTTACTTAATTTGCATAGGAGTTTTTTATCGCTAATGTAACAAATTGCCAAAAATTATTGGCTGAAAGCAAGAAAATTTTATTACCTCACTGTACTGTAGGCCAGGGGTCTGACACAAGTCTCCGTGAGCTAAAAGGAAGGTTTAGGCAGGACTGTGTTCTTTCTGGGAACTCCAGAAGAGAACTTGTGATTTTACCTTTTTCACCTACTAGTGGCTGTTGGCATTCCATACTTGTGACATTCCATTCATTTGTCCCCTTCCTCTCCAGAGCCTGTGCCTCATCCTGGAATCCTGGCCAAGTTACTCTCTATCACACCAGGCTTGTGTAACATAACCCTGGAGTGCAGGGTTCCAGGGGCCACCGAGGACCTGAAAGTGACCTGGGAGAGCAAGGGTCTCCTCAGAGAGCTGGAGCAGAGCGAAATACGAGGACCAGCCCTGAACCCCTGGACCCTGGCTGTGAGCCTGCCCCTGTGCCAGTGCAACACCCACCTAACCTGTGTGGTCAGCAACCAGGTGGATAAGAAAGCTGCAATCTTAGACCTTAGGAAAGTGTGTGTCCAAGGTGAGTGGTGAGTGTAGTCTGCAGGATAAGAGGAGCTGCGGAGCTCGGCTAGCACTAGGGTCTGAGGGTTCTGGGCTCTCTTCTCTGCCATGTGCATTAGCACCGCCTTCCACCTGCTCACCACACACAGCAGTGTGGGAGTCACATCCACCTTAGTTCTACCTTTAAACATCCCTCCCATCCATACCTTCCTCACTGCACCCCCACCATGTTCCCGCCAATTCAGACAGCAGCCTTCCAGGAGTTCTCCCACCCCATTCATCCTCCACTGAACATCCAGAGTGGGCTTTGGGGAAAGTGGATCAAATTAGGTTGTTTCCTGTGTCATCTGTGGGATCTGGCCTCCAGTTATTCCCCATGGAGTTCAGGGCTCTGATGCTCCTCTGCCCAGGTGTCTGGCCTCACCTATGCACTTCACACCAAACTACTTGCTTTTATTTCCCCAAATATGTCCTGCTTTTTGTAAGCTTCTGAGCTTCCGATCATCACCCTCCCGCACCCAATGGCCGATACTTCCTCTTTTATTTCTTTCCAAGTATTCCTCTAAGCTATGACCGGCTTTGTGGACACAAGACAGATGCAGTCACACAGGGTCCCACACTTCACAGGATTCCACAATTGGTTAAAACTCTGCCATTTCTTCCTTGAAGGTTTTAGTATTTAATCAAGGGAATTTAAATTTGCATTGCACAGTGCCCTGAAAATGATGCATCTGGTCCTGCCTTCAGGACCCACCTCCTGAGGGAGCTGTCCATGGCAACCAACGCTGAGCAATAATGGGGTGTTTATGTCACTGTCTGCCCTGTAGACTGCAACACCTTGATATTTTGCTTTGATCCCTATTCCAAGCACAGCTCCTACCAAAGTCTGCTCACACTCAGTGTTCACTGAATGAATGAATGACCTGATACCCTGTGTGCAGCCTGGTCCTCTCCAATCCTTCCTCCAGGAGCTGCTGGGGGATCTGATGTGTCAGCATCACTTTAAATGAGCTGCCATCTCCTCCACTGACCCCCATCCTGGAGTGTTCAGCATTTAGCATGACCACAAGGCCCTCTGGGCACAGACTCCTGCCTCCCTCTGACTCTCCTTGCCGCAGCTTCTCCCTGCCCTGCCCTTCTTCTGCTGCAGTAGGGTGCTGGTAACTCCCAGCGCTGGTGTCTTGACACCCATTTCCTGACCTTGGTGCTCCTATTTCCTGGAATGCCCCACCCTAAATATCTGATAATCTTGTGCTCCCCCCTCAAACCTCGGTTTAGCCAGAACCTCCTCTGGGAGGCCCTCCCTGAAGACCTCGTACAAGGTGGAAACCTCTATTGCAGCTGCGATCCCTCTGTCTGGCAGCTGGTATTTTCCGTCTTCCATCCTGTGTCCTGGGCTGCTGAGGACATTGTCTTGTGCATCTCAGCATCCCTGACACCAAGCAGCAGCTCCTAACTGGTTGAATGAATGGACCTGCCATGCTCCTCCCTCTGCAGCTTCTGCACCAGGCTCCTTCCCATTTATCCACCTGCCCTCTCCCTGTTTCCTCTTGGCAATGGGTGTGTCAAGTTATGTCCTGCCTTAATGTTTTCTACTCTCCCCATGTGACAGAAACAGGTTCACACAAACAGGACACACTTAGACTGCTGCCAGGCCTCCTAGGGGATGTTGTGGGTGTGATGTTGGTCCTGGCAACTGGGCTGTATCTTTTGAAGTTATGTAGGAAGAAAAAGAAGATGAAGGTAAGAAGAGGCAAGTTGCATTTCTCCTTCCATATCCAGACACCTCCCCTCCCTCACTAGAACCTCAGCTTCCTTTCTCCTGAATTTTTCTCCCAGGGAGTGGATTCTGCAGAGGGTTGATGGGCGTGTTCTTGGCCTTGGGGTTCATGGCAGTGGGGAGAGACACAGGTTTCTAAGGCACAGATTCAAGCTTTGATTTTCTCAGGTGGAGAACTGCAGGAGAACCATGGGGTCGATGATGATGTCAACCACTATGAAGATCTCAGGCTGCCAGTGTCTCAGACGGATAAGGACAAGGTGAGTGCCGGGGCACTGGCCACCCTGGGAACTCCCAGGTCTCTCTGCCCAGCCTTGGGCTTCCCATTCCGGGACCTGCCATTTCTGACCCCACCGCCTATTTATCTATGTCTGGACAATCACCAGCATTTACTTAGAAAATTTACACTTTAGAGGAATTCATAAGCAGTGCATGGCAGTGGGTACTGGCTCTGTGGGTCCCTCCAGATTCATTCCATCCCTCAGCTGATCCAACCACCCTCTGTCTTGTATTCCAGGGCATTGGTGAACAATATCTGGAAGAAGAGGAGTCGCTCACTGCTGTCTACAGTGAGGTTCATTATCATTGTCCAGGCAGGGCCATTAAGATCATTCGACTGGAGGAAGCAAAAGGATCCGGCACTCCCAGGACACCTACACTCTGAGCCTGAAGCCTGCAGACCCCTGCCTTTCATAGTGCTGGTTCAGTTTCAGCTGTCCCTTGTCTGTGTACTCTAATCTCATAGCCACAGTTTTACAATGTACCCATGACCTGTTCACATTCTGTGACACCTCCCCAAGATGCACTTACACTTGGGCAAAGATTCTTTCCCTATCATTGATGGGGCTCCTGACCTCTCTCCTCCAGAAGCCTTCCCAAGGGGACTCTGTCTGATTGAGCAGGTGGAAAATCCCCACCGCCTCTGCTGTGTCACTGGTGTGTGTACTTCTGAGGACACAAGCCCAGACATGGGAATGGTGCAGAGGTGTTGACTGTGCCGCAGAGGAGGGAGGTAGGACCTGGCTTCTGGATGGTGAGTTGGAGGACAGCGTGGGTGGGTAGGAGTCCACAAAGGAACAGGCTGAGGCTTTCTTTGCAGATTTTGTATAGGGCTCCCTTGGTGATATCAGGCAGTGTGTGTGTGCATGAATGTTAGGGCGGGGTGTCTAGTGCACATTATACAACTGAACCAAAGCCCCCTTTCTTTTCTCCTGTGCTAATCTGAACCTAATCTTTCACCTTAGCCTGTGGATCCAAACTCAATTTCCTGTAGAGTAGAAAGAGAAATTTGTATAATCTCAAAAGCTTCCTAGCCTATGTGTCTCAGAGAATGACCCTAAGAGGCCACAGTTTGGGGTTGTCTTAGGAAAACAGCTTCAGCTCTTTCCTTGGCCTAGGATAGAGCAGTTGGCTATAAGAACAGAGGTGTGGTATTCTTCCACGCCCCCTTGGTGAGGACTACTTGGGCTCTGATGGGTGAAGCTGTTGAGAAGGTCTGACCCAACCCTCTCCAGCCTCTTCTTATTGTGACCCTCAGTCCCCTAGTAGCTATGCTGGCCCCAAACCCTTGGTCATCCACTTCTTTGCTCACTTGCATCCCTCTGCCCAAAATGAAATTTCCCTCTCCCTGTTTCTCACCCTCACTCCCACATGCTGAAATACTGCTGTGCTGCTCAAAGCCCTTCCCAAGACGCTTGTTCCACGGAGCTCTCTGGATCTCAAAGGTTTAAATATGATCTCTCTCTCCCCACATCTGATTTTTCTGAACACCTTGGACGCTATGTACGGTCCCTGCCACAGTTTGTCCTGGGATGATCATGAGTCTTCCTGCAGGACTAACCTGGGCTCTCTCAGGAGGATGTGGGGCTGTGGGAGAATAGGGCCGAGGAGACAAGCACTTCTTGGTGCAAAGGGTCTGGGCCAACATTTTCCCATCCCATGGGGTCAGCAGAGGGAATTGCAGCACAGCAGCTGCTGACAGACTCTCTGACGTGGCTCCACCTGGAAACAGGGGTGGACACAATGACCTCCCTTGATGATACTTGGCCTGAGGTCCTAATTGGAGACTTCCTTACTCCCTTATCTACCTCTTATTGTGAACCTGACTGTGCTTCCACCATGGTATGTGGGTGTTTCTTCCCTCCTGAGGGGTCTTCAGCTTCTTGCAGCCTCTGCCTCCTGTTTGAGTCCCAGCTTTTATGCAGAGACGGGCTAACTCTAGCACCACAAGGTGCTGGGGCACGTCTGGTGGCCTAGATCCTTGGGTCTCTTAGTTTTCCTCACGGCTCAGGTGAACTCATTTTCTCACTGCCACCCACAGAAAACAAAGATCTGAACAGAGTCCCTGCTAAGAGATTGAGCACGAGGAAATACTGCTAGGTGCCTGCCGGACGGTGGATGAGTGAGGCAGGAGGGAGAGGATCCACAGTACGGCTTCATTTCTGCCGTCTTCCCATTTAGGCTGAGCATAAAGCTGAGGGTGTGCCAGTCTCCTCACTGGCTTCCCAGATGACTGGACATGACGAGGTATCAGTGCACGTTAGCCCTGGGGCAGCGTAAGATGTGATCATCCAACTGACCTTTCCACCGCATCAAAGGCAACAAAAAAACAAGCAAACAGAAAGAACAAGGCTTTTCAGGCTGTTTTGAAGCAGTTTTTGTCCCAGGCACTTTACAAATATTATTCTTTTTAATTATTTTTTAAATACATTTTTAATTTTAAAATACTAAATGTTTTGCTCTTCTTATGATTTCTTCCAATGATATCAGACTTAAAAGTCCTCTGCATTCCAAGGATCCGATACATTTTTATTTATATTTTCCTCTCATTTAAAACATGATGTTATAAATACACATTTTACTCTTATTATCCTTTTAATTCTAAGAACCTGCTAGAGTTGGTATTGATCAACAGCATTCATAACTAGTTGGTGGCAAAGCAAAGCCTTAGATCCACCACTGGATGATTCCAGAGCTCCTATCTTTTCCCCTCGTGACAAGGGTGACTGAAGACCCTTGCTCTGGTTTGGATGTTTCATGTTGGAACCTAATCCCCAATATAAAAGCATGAAGAAGAGTGGGCGTTTAGGAGGCGATTAGGTTCCATGAATGGCACTAGTACTTTTATGAAATGGTTTGAGGACAGTGTCACCCCTTTCGCCCTTCTGTCACTTCCACTATGTGAAGGCACAGTGTTCCTCCTTCCAGCATGTGAGGGCACAGTGTTCCCGCCTTTGATCATGCAAAGACATTGTGTTTCCCCCTTCCACCACGTGAGGACAGGGTATTCCTGCCTTTCACCGTGGGAGGACATAGTCTTGACGCCTTCCACCGTATGAGGACACGATGTTCCCCACGGCCACCATAGGAGAGCATGGTGTCTCTCCTTCCACCATGTGAGGAGACAGTGTTGCCCCTTCCATCATGTGAGGACACGGTGTTGCCCACGTCCATAATGTGAGGACACGGTGTTCCCTGGTGTTCCCACCTTCCATCATGTAAGGGCACTGCGTTCCTGCCTTCCACCATGCAAGGACTTAGTGTCCTCCCCTTTCACCACTGAGTGCACACTGTTCCCCCTCTGCCATGTGATGATGCCACAATAAGATGCCATCTATGGAGCTGAAGCTGAGCTGAAGAGACACTGAATCTGCCTTGCCAGATGCTGAATCTGCTGGCACCTTGATATTAGACTTCTTGGCCTCAAGACTGTGAGAAATAGATTTCTATTATATATAAATTGCCCAGTGATTTATGCATCTAAGGTATTTTGTTATAGCAGCCAATAGACTAAGACACCCATGGAATCCTGGAGCATTCAGATGGGAATATCCTCCTGTTGTCAATCTCCCAAGGATCCTGGCCTCCGACTCATGAGCCTCAACTCAGGCTGGGCTCCTTGGTGCTGGAACAACTAATGATTGAAAGAGAAATTCCCCCTTAAGTGGCAGTAGGGCCCTGATTGGGTGGAAGACATGGAATAAGGTACAGTGTCCTCAAATGTAGACAAGACATTCAGAGAAGAGATATTTTCTTCCTTGATCTTTATCCAAGCTCCCTCATGTCCATGTCAGGGATATCAGCATTACGTCCTCAAATCACCTTCCACTGATGGTATTATTCATAGCGTCATTCAGTAGGCTTTGCCTAAGTCCCTCATTTGGAGTTTCTACAATTCTGTGAGGCATATGCTCCCACTGTACACATGAAAAAGCTAAAATCCAGAAAAGCTAACTACTTCATGCATGCTCTCCTGAGTGTAAGTAATGGAGATATGATTTGCATCCACAGAGAAGCATAATTTTGCTCATTTTCGACTCCTTCTTGCTCATTTCAGATCCCTTATCGGTCAGTTTGTTCCACTGGGTTATCTGTCAGAAAGCTTCTTGTATTCCATCTTCTCCTCGTTATTTCATTTCCATTTTTTCACCTCACCTTCACCATTTTTACACTCCACCAGCAATGTGGGAGGACATCTCCACATCCTCCCCAACTCTTGTGATTGCCCATTTCTTTGATTATTGCCTTCTGAGTGTGTGTGAAGTGGTAACTCACTGTGCTTTTGATTTCCATTTCCCGAATGACTAATGTCGTTGAACATCTTCGCATGTTGCACATTAGCCATTGGTATACCTTTTTTTGGAAAAGTCTCTTCTGTCTTGAATTCTCTCCTGTCATGCACTGCCCCCATCTGTCCATTAAAACCGCTCAGGTCCAGGTCAGCAGGAAAGTCCATGTTACTAAATCCAATGGTCAATGATCAGTCCTCATTTTCCTTGATGTGTCAGCAGCAATTAACATATCTTTCCCTGGAACTGGCTGCACCTCCAATCACCCCGCACCATTCTTTTCTTTCTCCTTAGTTTCCTTTATTAGCTTCTTTCTTATCTCTCTAATCTCTATTTTCTAGAATATCCCCGGGTTTAGACCAAGATGATCTGTCTTCATTTTCCACTCTCATTTTCTTTCTGAGATTTTGGCTCTGCACTAATTCCTGGACCCTATGCCAGTATAACCTTACAGAAAAGGGACTCTGCAGATGTCATCAAGTTCAAGGGTGACTTTACTGTGCAGCACAAACATAGAACATTTCTATCACTATTGAAAATGCTATTGAACAGCTCTGTGTTAGGTTAGGTTACTGGGTGATTTTTTTTTTATTTTGTTCTTTCTTTTTTTTGTTTTTTTTTTAATTGTGCTTTGAGCTCTGGGGTACATGTGCACGTCCGAACATCCTGCATCCTGCAGGATTGTTGCATTGGTACATACATACCATGGTTGTTTGCTATGTCTATCACCGCCCCCCTTCCCTGCCGTCACCTACATCAGGCATTTCTCCCAGTGTTGTTCCTCCTCCACGCTGTCCCTCCCCTCCCCTCCACCCCCCATCTAGTCCTGTGAATGTTGTTCCCTTCCCTGCACCCAAGTGTTCTCCCTGTTCATCATCCACCTTTCTTTAAAAATATTTTGGTATTTTTAGTCTGTGGTAGAAAAACACTCAATCTGAGAGTCAGAAAGATTTGAGCTCCTCTGCATTAATTAGCTGCCTGATACATCCTTTGCCCACTTTTTAATGGGGTTGTTTGGTTTTTTTCTTGTAAGTTTAAGCTTCTTATAGATGCTGTATATTATTAGACCTTTGGCAGATGCATAGTTTGCAAAAACTTTTTCCCATTCTGAGGGTTGTCTGTTTACTCTGTTGATAGTTTCTTTTGCTGTGCAGAAGCTCTTTAGTTCAATTAGATCTAGTTTGTCAATTTTTGCTTTTTTTTCAATTGCTTTTGGTGTCTTTGCCATGAAATTTTTGCCCGTGCCTATGTCCTGAATGGTATTGCCTAGGTTGTCTTCTAGGGTTTTTATACTTTTGGGTTTCACATGTAAGTCTTTAATCCATCTTGAGTTAATTTTTGTTTATAATGTAAGGAAGGCATCCAGTTTCAATCTTCTGCATGTTTTTAGCTAGTTATCTCAGCACCATTTATTGAATAGAGAGTCCTTTCTCCACTGCTTGTTTTTATCAGGTTTCTCAAAGATCAGTTATTTGTAGATGTGTGATCTTCCTTCTGAGTTCTCTATTCTGTTCCATTGGTCTATGTGTCTGTTCTTGTAACAGTACCATGCTGTTTTGGTTACTGTAGCCCTGTAGTATAGTTTGAAGTTAGGTAGTATAATGCTTGCAGTTTTGGTTTGTTGTTGTTGTTGTTGCTTGGTTTTGGTTTTGGTTTTTTGCTTAGGATTGCCTTGGCTATTCATGCTCTTTTTGGTTCTTTAAAATAAAAGTTAACAAAAAAGATGCTTGACTTTGACCATATCCTCAGTTATAAAACTAACTCGAATTGTGGAGTCTCCCCCTCTCCATCTTTTTTCTTCTCTTTCTTGAAAATTAGAAATAATATAACATGTCTTATATAGTGTTCACAGTGGGCATTTAAAAATGGTCACTATGATTATTTCTTCAATAAACCAATAAATGCTGAAGTCCCAAGGACCAGTCCCATTATGACTTTTAAAGGTTGAGTTATTTTAAATGTTTAAGTGATATTTCTTTTTACACATCAATGGAGTCATATTTTTTTAATTATTGATAGTTTGTTCCTTTTGACTTTTCTGAATGTATTCAATACATGGTCTTTACCTAATAGGCTTGAGCCAAACATGTGCCTTGGGGAGATTAGGACTTGATGTAGAAGAAATGGAAAGAAGAAAAGAAATGTTCAGCTTCTGGCAGGCAAAATAGGAAAACAGGATGTTGCAGCAAATCGAAATGTGTGTGTGTGTGTGTGTGTGTGTGAGAGAGAGAGAGAGAGAGAGAGAGGGAGAGAGAGAGAGAGGGTTGGCCTGAGCTGATCATGGTGCAATGCGGAAGGAAAAGAAGGGGCAACAGCAGTAGTAGAAGCCAGCTGAGGTGCACTCAGCCCTGCAAGGTCTAGTCCATGTCTGAACTGGGGAGAGTAGAGTAGGAGGTGTGTCAAGTTGATGATAGTGTGGGCTGCCACTTTCTATAAACGGTGAGATGTGAAGCCTGGGTAAGTGCTCTCTCTTCAGGTAAGCTGACCTGAGCCTGGTACTGCCCACTGTCCTCAGGGACCAGGTTCTCAATGCTTAGGGATGTCATGCTGGGTATATGGACCCTCTGCTTGAAATTATCCTGGAGGCTGAACCAGGTTGAGAGTTGCCACCCCTGGGGACTTGCAGCACAACCGTGTAGTCTGACGAAGGTTCAGTGCTGCACAAGACTTCCTCCAGCTTGGCTCCTAGAGCTACTTTCAGCTTTTTGACCACATGAAACAAGAAGGAACCTCCTTGCATTCTCTTTACAAGAACGGAGGCTTCAGAATCCTTCACTCCAGAGCCACGTGACCCAGAAATGTTGGCTGCGCAGCTGCAGACACCTAGGACATCTGAAACAGGAAAAAGGAGTATTTTCTTAGTAAGAACAAATGAGAGAACCACAGAACTTTCCTTTTTAAATGAAACCCACCCCTTCTATCCCATTGATTCTAGAAAGGTAACTGAGTGTAGTAAAACTGAAGCAGATCTGTGTTCAAATTTCAAATTTAAGCCACAGCTTCCTCTTCTACAAACTGGGGCTAGCAAGACTTCCCTCACTGTGTTGCTGCTCTGATGAAACACGATAAAGTCCCAAGCATCTAGTGCCATGTCTGGCACCTAGGAAGTGCTGGATCCATGGTTTCTCCTTCTTGGGAGCAGTACCCTAAACAATCTCAGCCAGGGCGCCATCCAGGCTCCCTCACTTGCTCCAGGTGAAGAGTTGTGACCATGAACTGCATCAGGGACTCATCTGAGCCCTGACCTGCCCCGCAGCCACTATCCTAGGCTTCTGATCGGGCCCAGGGAGCTTAATGAACTCTCCATCCTCATTCTGTTCATCTCTCAGATCAGTGCTTGACCAGGGGAAGGCACCGCAGAAGCTACCTCCTCTCTCCTTTCGAAGTTGCAGGGTTTGTTTGGTTTGCTGCTGCCTGTTCGTGTAACAGCTTACTGAGTCTGTACGTTCTTCCTTGAATCTGACCCACCTCCCTCCTGCTTAACTTAAATTGGGCAATTCCTTGCCTTCACTGGGGGCAGAGAATTAATTATGCCATAGCTTCAAGGGCAGCACTCTGTCAAATAGGTTCTTCTTACTTATTAATTAATGCACTCAACCGAGCCTCTACTAGGAGCAAGGCCCTGGGACATGCCAGGAAGTCAGATGTGATCCATACTATGGGGAATCACATTCACATCAGGCAGTAAAGACTCAACAGCATGAGGGTAACCACCCCAATGATTAAATTACCTCCCACCGGGTCCCTCCCGTGACACATGGGGATTATGAGAACTACAATTCAAGATGAGAGTTGGGTGGGGACATAGCCAAACCATATCACAGCCCCTAGGAAGATACAAGGTTAGGAGCTCCAGAGACACCACAGTTGGCACATGTGCCAGGAAACTACGTAGAGTGAGAGAAATCAGGGTTTTCAAACAAGGAAAGAACAGTGATACCAGGCACTTATCTCTGCTCTGCTCTGAGTAGCACTTGAAGAGCCATTCAGTGAATGAGGAATCCTATTTGTAAGAAGTGACCTTCAGTTGGAAGTATATGTGTATGTATAAGCATACTAATATCAGAAGAAGATAGAGGGAGGAGGGTTTTGACTCACATTAAAGACAGCTTTCTATAGTCTGAATCATCCAAAATAACAAAAAAATAAAAGCTCTGGGACACAGTGAATTTCCTGTCACTGGCGGAGCATACACAAAGGCACAGCCACTTGGTAGGGGTGCTAGAAGCGCAGGAGGAGGTAGAACTCCTGAAGAATTTTCTTCCAATAACACGGTCTTAGATTTTAAGAAATCCTTGTATTAGTCAGGTTCTCTAGAGAAACAGAACCAATAGTACAGACACACACACACACACACACGTACACACACACGTACATACACACATACACACACATACACACAAACACACATACACACACATACATGTACACACACACGTACACACACACATACACACACACATACACACATACACGCACACACACACACACACACATTTTACATATTGGCTCATGTGATTATGAGGCTTGGTGAGTTCAAAATATGTTGTGGGAGGCATGAGGCTGGAGAGTCAGGAAATACTTGACGTTTGAGTGTAAAGACAGTGTGCTAGAATGCCAGAAGAGGTGGTGTTGCAGATGAGTCTGAAGGCAATCTCCTAGAGAAGTTTTCTTGCTCAGGGTGGTCAGTCTTGTTTTATCAAGGGCTTTAGTTGACTGAATGAGGCCTCCCAACAATGCAGAAGACAATCTGTTCTATTCAAAGTCCACTGATTTAAATGCTAATCTCATCCCCAAACATCCACAGAGAAACATCCAGAATAATGTTTGACCTTAAATCTGGGCACAATGACCCAGAAAATTCGATGGGACGTAATTCCGTAATTCCTTTTGTGTGTGTGTGATTTCTCAGGTTTTCCAAGATCCAAATAAACCTTTCTATCTTCTGACAAGTTTTAAAATATACTTTTTAGCACAAAAACTACCAACTCTTCAAAGATTTGAAGTAATGCACCAGTAATAGGATACTTACATAAGTTTTATAATTTTCTGTGTTATTTTTGTGTGATAAATCAATTTTAGCAATTTTTCTAGAAATTTGTCATTTCATGATGATTCTTGAATAGACATTATATATTATATTTTTCTAGAGTTTTATTGTTTTTGTTTTTCTGTTTTAAATATGAGAGGATCTTGCTGAAAGGCAAAGTGATAAATTAGATGAAGATTCCAACATTGTGAGCTATAGAATCCCATTCACCAGTCCAGTTTTTCTCACTGAGTCTGTCTACCAGTGCAGTTTGGTGGTTCAGCTGGTGAGATGCAGTATATTGAGAGATGTCCTCTCCCTCCACACCCTCTGCTAGAACTTGGAAATGAGGGAGATAAAGTGAGTGGGTTTTTTTGTTTCTGGGAAGTAAATATAAAGCCATGTACTTAGATCGCAGAATAGGTATAGAGTTTCCAGCTCACACACCGGGGCACAACTCAGTCTCACAGAGGAACATGACCAAAGAAACAATACGTCTATCTCAGGGTCAGGGTCGGGAGTTAGTAAGAAATGGCGCATAAAGAAAAGTGAATAACAGAGATAGCTGAAGGAGAATTCAGGCCCCAGGCAGGTAAATCCTACAATGGAATTGAGAGCTCAGACTCTAGAAAGCTAGATGGAATCGACACCACCTGCATCTTCTCACCTGCCCTGACTCGCAGCTCCCTAAGTAGCCCATCAATGTTTTGGTTTCCCATGTGGCCTGCCTTTGGGAATGGGACATTCTGGTCAAGTTAATGACAATTTCTTACTGCCCAGTTGACAAGTATACTTCTTACTGTAAATTAATAAATAAGCAATGTGGATTTGTCAGTCAGTGTCTTATGACATTTGTTAGCATGATTTTGTTTCTCCAAGTTACGTTAGTTCTGAAAAATAGATGAGATACAGCTTCTGGGGATCAGACTCACAGTCTGAGGCTCAGACTCTCAATCATGGCAGATATATTACAGAAATGCCAATCTGTGGGCTCTCATCATTCACTCCGTCCTTGACTCAACATTTACTGTTCTATGCACAGCAGACACACCAAGTGCGACCTTGGAAGACAAACTTCTCCTTGCCAAGAATGTGGCCATTTGAATTTCACAAATACTTCCGAAAGGCCAGTGTTTTCACTTCTCAATCTTGACTGTGCGTCAGAATTATCTTCTGACATTTAAAAAAACTACAGATGATACCTAGTTTGGGGATAGGGCCCAGGCATTTGTTTTTAAGTGTTCTGCAGGTGGTCTAATGAACAGCCAGTCTTGTGAGCCATTCATGGGAATTTCCCATTTGGAGCAGTTAGACCACATTTTCCACTCTGCTGGTACTGTTAAGACAGATCCAGAGATGTTTTGCAGTGATTTCAGTAAAGACTGTGAATGGGTCATTTCAACACAATAAAAAGTGAAAGTCAGAATAAATGCTTTCACTGGTTCCCAAGATGACAGTCTTCCTGTTGTCGTGCATGTGACTTAATCTTTCTGAAGCACAACTGTGATCCTGTCACCACCTTTCCCAAAAATTTTAATAGATCTTTTTCCTATCTGTTACTGACAATCTAATGATACAGAGAAAGAGGCAGATCCCAGAAGATAACCACTGTGGACTGTTTTACAACTTTTAGACTTCCTTTATGCCCACAAAAACAGATGTGAATATACATTTATAATACCAGGATATTATACGTGCAGTTTCATGACACACAATATTTCATGGACACCTTCCCATTTACATACGTTAAGATGTAATTTATCCTTTTTATTACCTAAACAGTCCACCATCATGTGGAAAGACTATATAATGTAGTAGTGAGGAGCCAGGGTTTTAGTCTGAATCCCAGCTCTGTCACTGAATTACAAGTCTTGGATGAGTTCATTGACTCGTCACTATTGCAGATACCTGAGAATAGCAATGGTATCTACATACAAGGATTTACAGAGTCCTCATTGGCCCATTTGTTTTAGTTTTTTCGTGTGTGAGTTATTTTGTTTTCCATAAGTTATTGGGGTACAAGTGATATTTGGTTATATGAGTCGGTCTTTAGTGGTGATTTGTGAGATTTTGATGCACCCATCACCCAAGCAGTATACACTGCACCATATTTGTGGTCTTTTATCCCTCACTCCCCTCCCACTCTTCCCTCTAAGTCCCCAAAGTCCATTGTATTATTCTTATGCTTTTGCGTCCTCATAGCTTACCTCCCACATATCAGTGAGAACATACAATGTTTGGTTTTCCGTTCGTGAGTTACTTCACTTAGAATAATAGTCTCCAATCTCATCCAGGTCACTGCAAATGCTGTTAATTCATTCCTTTTTATGGCTGTGTACTATTCCATCATTTATATATTTATTACAGTTTTTTTATCCACTCACTGATTGACGGCATTTGGGTTGGTTTCATGATTGTGCAATTGTGAATTGTGCTGCTATAAACATGAGTGTGAAAGTATCTTTTTCTAATAATGACTTTTTTTCTTCTGGGTAGATACCCAGTAGTGGGATTGCTGGATCAAATGGTAATTCTACTTTTAGATCTTAAAGGACTCTCCACACTGTTTGCCATAGTGACTCTACTAGTTCACACCAGCAGTGTAGAAGTGTTCCCTGTTCAGCATATCCGTGCCAAAATCTACTATTTTTTTATTTTTTTTTTATGTTGACCATTCTTGCAGGAGTAAGGTGGTATTGCACTGTGGTTTTGATTTGCATTTCACTGATCATTAGTGATGCTGAGGATTTTTTCATATGTTTGTTGGCCATTTGTATATCTTCTTTTGAGAATTGTTCATTCGTGTCCTTTATCCACTTTTTGATGTGTTTGTTTGTTTGTTTGTTTGTTTTCGTACTGATTTGTTTGAGTTCATTGTAGATTCTGGATAGTAGTCCTTTGTCAGATGTATAGATTGTGAAGATTTTTCTCCCAATCTGTGGGTTGTTTATTCTGCTGACTGTTCCTTTCGATGTGCAAAAGCTCTCTAGTTTAATTAGGTCCCAGCTATTTATCTTTGTTTTTATTGCATTTGCTTTTGGGCTCTTGGTTATTAAATCTTTGCCTAAGCCAATGTCTAGAAGGGTTTTTTTCAATGTTATCTTCTAGAATTTTTATAGTTTCAGGTCTTAGGTGAACAACCCGGACTAAGTATACACGGCTTCACCTTCCTGTAATAAGTGCTGTGAATGAACATAGATCAAGGGGGAGGGAGAAGGGCGCCAGGAGGAGGTTGCAATTTTAAATACGGTGATCAGGGTAGACTACACTAAGAAAACGTTTGTGCAAAAACCTGAAGAAAGTCAGGAAATGAGACAAGCAAATACCTGGAGAAGGAGAGTTCCAGATAGAAGCAAAGGCCCTGAGGCAGGAATATGCCTTGTCTGCTGAAATAATAGCAGAGTGGAATCAGGGCAGAAGAGAATGCGGGGGATCTGGTGAGATGGTGCAGGGCCTTGCAGGTAAAATGGAAGCCATGGAAGGAATCATGTAGATTATAGCCATAAGCTAAGAAGTAAGTAATATGATATAACCTACATGTAGGTTATAGCCATGGGATAAGGAGTAAGTAATATGATATAACCTATATTTTTCTAAGAATTACTCTAAATTCTATTTTGAGAATAAACTTAAGAGGCTAAAAACAGAAGCAAGAAGACCGTGAGGCTACTGCAATCATGCAAGACAATGATGATGGCTATATGACCCAGCAGTTCCATTCCTAGGAATATATCTAAGAAAAATGAAAACAAATAAAACATATATCTACCCAAAATGTACATGTACATGAATGTTCATAGCAGAGTTATCTATAATAGCCTAAAATTAGATACAATCCAGATTTCACCACCTGATCCCTGAATAAACTGTTGTAGACTGGGTATGGTGGCTCATTCCTGTAATCCCAGCACTTTGGGAGGCCAAGGTGGGAAGTTCGCTTGAGCCCAGGAGTTCACAACCAACCTGGGCAACTTAGTGAGACCTCGTCTTTATTCAAAACAATAATTTTTAAAATTCAAAAAACAAGTTGTGGTATACCTATACCATAGAATATTATTCATCCACAAAAAGGAATGAAGTACTGATACGTGCTGCAACATGAATAAATCTTAAGAATATTATGATACGTGAGAGAAGCCAGACTTACAAAAGGTCACATATTGTATGATTCTGTTTATACAAAGTGTCCACCAAAGGCAAATCCATAGACACAAAAAGGAGATTAATAGTTGCCAGGTGATGTAGGAGAGGGAAAGTGAAAGTGACTACTAATGGATATGGGGTTCTTTTTGGGATGATGAAAACTTTCTGAAATTAAATAGTGATAATGATTGCACGACCTTGCAAATATACTGAAAAGAACTGCATCGTACCCTTTATACTCATGAATTTTATGGTATGTAAATTCGATCTCAATTTGTAAAAGAGATAAAGGCAGGAAAGGAGGGGGTTGGAACCAGGAAATACAGATAATTGCTTCAAGAAAAATTGCTACAAAACGGTGCAAAAAATGGTACAGTACTGGAGAAATTGTGAGTTTGTAGGATTATTTTATGTTTTTATGCTAATGAAAATAATTCAGTAAAGATTAAAAAAAATAAGAATACTGGAAAGAAGAACTTGTAGGGAGATGTCACTGAAGTAGCCAAGTGGAGAGAAAATCTGGTCCAAGAGGAGCCGAAGACATAGCAGGAACAAGTCACCTTGTTCATAGTCACAAGGTGAAGGCAGAAGGTGTGGGACCGGATGCAGGGCGCTGGGTAGGCTTGGCCCTCTCCTGGGAAGGAGAAGCAGCCACCTTGAGTGGCTGACCAGAGCAGGGACTTCCGTTTAGCTGAGGGTTCAATAGGCAGCCCCGACAGACCCCACTTCCTGGAAAAGGAAACAAGGCTCAGCCCTCAGGCTGCCAGGGAGGATCTGCCCCAGAAACTGGATGGTGAGCACAGCCAGGAGGAAGATGAAAAAAGACTCAGAGAGAGAGAGAGAGAAGGAAGGCAGCAAGAGCTCTCTGATCTGCAGAGATGCTAATCTTGCAGAAGAAGAGAAAACAAGCCAGGCAGGATCTGGTTGTAATCCAGGTGGAATTAAAAATTTATTTAAATAATATAAAATGTAACTCTCACACATAACGAAGTTGTGTCCACTTTTCTGACACTTCCTTCCGTCCTCACAAGGGAAAGCCAACAGTAGTTTCCTCTGAACTCACACATGACACTGAAACTTCTCCCTGGTCCTGTCTCCATGTCTCCACGTCTCTGTCTGGAACCCATAATGGCAGGGACTTTCTTCTCCGGCTCCCTGTGGCAGATGTAGGGACACTCCAGGCTCTCTTACCTTCCCTGCTAATGAAGCAAGATGTGGCCTCATCTCCCTAGTAAGGTACCCTTAATGCAGCCAAGCCTGCCCTGGCTCAGGGTTCCCAGCCTCCTCACCACCAAAAGGCCATTTCCAACCAAATACACTGCATTTGTAAGTCATAACAGAGCTCTCTTTTCCTTTTGTTCCCCAAAGACATCAGAACCTGAACAGCCCACCCAGTGGTCAGGACCCAGCTAGCCCAACCCCACCCGATGCCCTCCCTTCCCAGGGACCCCAACATTCACCGAAGAGGAAGCAGATGAATCCCAGGAGCTGGGGGACCCAGCGAGAGGCTGGACCCCAGAGCAGGACCCCCTGGCAGGCCGCCTCCCACCTGTTCAGCTGCAGAGGAAACAGCAGGAAGGGGCAAGGTAAGACAAGAAGAAAAGTTTGAGCCTAGGAGGCCTTACACAGCCTTCCAGGATGGAACTAGCAATATTTGACAAAAAAAAAAAAAAAAAAAAAAAAAAAAAAAAAAAAAAATTAAAAAATTTTAAAAAATTTTAAGGTATTTTTTATTTGCCAAATGTGTGGACCAAGACCCAATGCACACCCACCGAAGGACCGGAAAAA